>JASZXS010000203.1:0-28530 GCA_035521475.1 Tremellales sp. Uapishka_1 | reverse complement strand
ATAAGAGACAGGCCCCCTCCCCCGACTACGTCCGTCTGTCTGATATCCAAGGACCCGCAACGTGAATACAAAGACCTCCTCGCCTCGCCGCAGCACAACATCAAGTTCATCTCCCGAGTCGTCGGCGTCGACAAGCTGAAGGGCAAATTCAAGCCGTACGAGGCGCGACGAAACCTGATGCGGGAGCACGAGCTGTTCCTATGCGACGAGCGAGTCTTGCCCATGATGCCCAAACTTCTGGGCAAGATCTTTTTCGAGGCCAAGAAGTAGGTCATTCTTTTCCGCAGAGCTACTGCTCGAGTCCCGGCTGACTGGGCGTCAGACAACCCATACCCGTCAACATGCTGCGAAAGGACCTGAAGGACGAGCTGGCGCGTGCGATCTCGTCGACGTATTTCTACCCTTCAACGGGGACCTCGCAGTGAGTCTCCTACTTTGCTCTCGCTCACCCAGCAAGACACCATCGCTGACCTGTTCTAGCTCTATCCGAATCTCCACACCATCCTCCACGACCCCCGCGAAAACCCTCGAAAACCTCCTCGCCGCCGTCCCCGTCGCTGTCAACCTGCTGCCCGAACAATGGTCCAATGTCCTCTCGATCGGAATCAAGACGTCGTCTTCCCTCCTCCTCCCCATCTTCTCCAGCAAACTCGACGGGCGATTCAAAGACGTCGAGTCGGCCGGCAAAGACGTCGAAATGGTCGTCGAGGAGGAAAAGAAGGAAGAACCCGTGAAGAAGGTGCAGAAGAAGGTCGAGGTCTCGAAGGGAGGGAAGTTGGCTGGAAAGGGAGACAAGAAGAAGGTCTCGAGTGTCGGCGGGGGTGGGGCTGGAAAGAGGGCCAAATCCGCGGCGGTCGGAAAGGCTTAGTCGGGTCTAGATGGATTTGCATGATTTGGTCTCTCACATACTTCGTATTTAATGTACTGTCTTGATACCCGTTTCACCATCGTGTCTGATCACATCCTGGATCTGGACATCCATCACGCCAAAATTTGCCATCTGCCTGGGTTCGGACGATCACTCGGCCTTCTTGACACCGTCCTCTACCCATTGGCCGTTACTGTCCTTGTGTCTAACGGTGAAACACGCGATCCCGGTGTGCTCGGTACTGCGGTCTTGTCAGTGCGCATCCGACCAGCATCCATGAGTTGAGACCTACATCTGCCAGATGACCTCTCTTGCGAACCGAATGTAATTGAACAGCGCCAAGAGGAAGCTCATCCAGACAAACACGTTGGCCGTGTAAGGTGTGTTCTGAACGAGGGGTTCCCTGCACGTGAGAGAGTCAGTTACATGTACAGTCTGTAGCGCACGAATAACTGACCGACCGAACAACCACATCGAGTTGGCATCAATGGCGCCGAACAGCGAGAACAGCATCATCCCGTTCCAGTAAGGAAAGGGAGACTTGGTCACATGGGCCAGGATGAGTTGCGAGACTTGATAAGAGAAGCTGGAAGAGACCGTATCAGCATGGCAACCCGAATATCGTCAATCTCGACTCACCTCATTCCCCAGTACCCCATGAATGGGAGCAATCTCGCGTCGTTGACAAGGGATACTCCGCCTCGGAGCTCGGCATGCAGCCACGCCAGAAGGATCGTCGTGTGCGTGATGAAGGGCAAGAGACCAAGCAGCGGGGGCAAGATTGGCTTATTGGCCTTTCGTCGTGACAGGATCACGTTCCAGTAGCTTTTGATATCGCATCAGACTCCCCACCAACATGGGACTGCACCTCGACCTACGCGTTGACGATGTTGCCGATCGTGCCCAGCCCCGCAAAGGCCATGAAACCGACATTGACCGGCAAACTTTCCAGGCTCCAGCTGCCCTTGAGGTTGAACGCCTCGTCGGCTTTTCTGGCGATTTCGACGGCAAAGTCGCCCGGGAACAGCTGGGCAACTGGCGTGGCCCAGAAGGCGGATCCGGAGGGATGGAACGCGGTGATCAGGTAGATCCCACAAATGAGCAGGATGCCTTCGACCGGTCCGGAAAAGGCCGAGAGATAGAGTGTGCCGGTGTTGTACTCTTCCCATCTAGAGGAAAAGGTCAGCTGGTATCTTCGAAGGGAGGAAGAGCGAGCTAACGTGGACAGGTAGAAGTTGGCGAGAGTAGCGCACTGCGAGGCGACGGTCCACCAGGATCGGGTGAGACCCAGTGCGTGGGAACAGAGGATGACTTCCAGCTGTGGATTGTGGAGTGGTTAGGTGTCGTTCAGTGGACAGATACGGGAGAGCATACAGTGGTGTTGATGGCGTCTGAGATACGTCAAGTCAGCCGGATGATATACATCGTTTCTCCAGCTGGCCTCAACTCACCGATCCCATGGTCGAACATCTTGAGGTCATGTCAATTACGCCCCTGTGTCAATGGACACCCGACTCACTTCACCTAAAGCAGATCCATGATCAGTGATCATTCCCAGCTCTTTGAAAACGGGGACTTACCAAGAGGACCAGCCATACCCGTCCGTCTAGCCTGTTTCCCATCGATCGCGTCCATGCCTATCGTGTTCCGCGTCAACCCTTACCCCTTTACACCGGGGACTACTTACTCTGATATGCGAATAACCCGAAACTCCAGGACAGGTAGACCAAGCTGGGCAAATTTCTTCCAGAGTAGGTCGGGTCTAGGACCAAGAGCGTCGCGACGTTGACGATCACGAAGCAGAGTCCCAAGAAGGTAATCTATAGCCGCGAGATTCACCAGACCCGTCTATCGCTGTGAGAGGGGACGTACCATGTTCGGCGCCAGGTTCATTGGCATGCGCCCGACCAACCACGTCCACCACGGTCCGAGGACATGGCGCGAGACGATGGACTTGTCGATGCCCGAGTACTTGTACTCGTCGAGCGATTTGAGCTGCTTCTTGGTTATACGCATCGTCGGTGGAGGGAGATGACGAAAGGCGAACGCGGGCCAGAAGTCTGTCGTCAGAACCAAAATCATCCCCAATAGCTTCCGCAGTCGGTGGCGTTCTGCGGCGTATGTATGGCTTTGCCTTCACGTGCAGCGATGCATCCCGGCGACGAAAGAGTAGCATCTCGAGACGAGGCTAAGCATGAAATAACTGGGAGAGGAGCGAAACGAAGGAGATGGAAAGCAGGCATAGATTTGGTATATAGGGGGGTTTTCTTTATGGTTTTCTCTGTTTGGGATAC
Organism: Tremellales sp. Uapishka_1; assembly: GCA_035521475.1. Lineage (NCBI taxonomy): Eukaryota > Fungi > Basidiomycota > Tremellomycetes > Tremellales > Tremellales sp. Uapishka_1. The sequence continues at coordinate 25,368 of JASZXS010000203.1, read as the reverse complement.
TAAACAACGCGGGAAAGCGAGCGAATTACTGAAAGGGCAAAGACCGAAATAAAAGCTGCAGGTGTAAGGGGACAGAGTCTACTCGTCAGAGTCCTCCTCGTCGTCTTCCTCCTCGCTGAAAGCAATACCGCTATTAGCCCGAAATTCATTTGAACCACGCAATGGCACTCACACTTTAGCAGCAGACTTCTTGGCGGCAGGCTTCTTTCCACCAGCACCGGCGCCCTCGTAGGCGGTTTTGTCAGTCGCGGCTCGCTCCTTGTCGGCCTTGGCCTTGTCCTCGTAGGGCTGTTCCGCATGGAGTGTGTCAGCCGAGGAACGAAGCATCTTGTACACGGAGGCACAAACCTTCTTTTCGGAATCGCTCATGTCCTTCCACTTGGCACCGAGCAGTTTACCGAGTTCCCCGAACGACGCTTCAGAGTTCTCCGACTTGATTCGCTCTCTCCAGTCCTGGACGAAGAACATGTACGCCGAGAGGGCTCTGCGATGGGGTCGGCGAGGCGAGCAAGTAAAGCAAGCAAGGAACTCACCGTTTGGGCGCACCTGGATCCTTCTCCTTCTTGGGCTTTCTCTTCTTCTTGTCCGGGGCGGCGGCGGCAACCTTCTTCTCCTTGGTCTCCTTGGTGGTTACTTTGGGCATGGTAGCGGGCTGTTTAGGCCGCCAGAAGGGTGTGCGAGGGGAAGGGCGCGGGGGAGGATCAGGAGGGAAGGGATGGAAGAGGTAGGGGAAGGTGAGGGAGGGCGCGAAAGAATGTTTGTCAGTAGGTGATTTCATCCTTGCATGGGCATGGTGAGATGGAAGAGGGAGAGAAGATAGCGCGCGGAAGGAAAGACATGAGAGTACGGCTGACGAGAGGGGAAGGGAGCATCCCTCGCGCATCTTCCTTACCAAACACAAAACTCGAAAGCACTCCCCCGTCACTCAACCTGTGCCAAGCATCCCTGCTGGGACACAACAGAGACCCTCGCTCGCTCTCGCAAGCATAGCATTATGCCCCCTCGACAGCCGCCCACCGGCCCATCGCATCTCCAAGAAAGTCAGTCTCGGTGCCACAACGCGTGACGCGTCAGGGCGACCACCAACAACAACAACAACCCCCACCGTGGAAACCAGCATCCCGTCGACAGCAATGAAACCGGTGCTTCAGAGCAGTCCTAGCACCTGGGGAATGTCTGGAAAGCATAGTGAGACTCGACTCACTTGATAAGAGTGCTGCGGGGGTTTATGTGTTTATTGATCGAGTGGGCGGAATGAGTGCGTGGGGAATTGGGTGAGCGCTCTATTTAGAGTGAGAAGCGGGGGGCACTCTTGTTTGGCTGGGAAACGCGGGATCAAATCCCGTAGGGCCAAAGAACGCTAGGCTGCTGGGGCCGTATGCGCGACAAGATAACGCCGAGATATTGCCGATGGGCGCGTTCGTGATTGTGGCCAGTGTGGCAAATGTCCCGTGGCGGGGGAGGATTTAGGGGTAGAAGTATATATCATACAGCCGGTGGGGCTTCTGCAGTCCAGATACTAGTAGAGAGTACACATTGTACACCCCTCAGTACAGATCTCGCAGCTCTACCATCGAGAAACAACGTCTCCTTAGCGCAAGATCCACCTCCCGCTCCGTATCCCCGGCCATACTTCTGGCCCTTCGCATTCCCTGTGGAGACACCTCGACGCTCCACGGACTCGATCTCGCACTAGTTGTCGTATCGGAGAAATGCGAGATCTCCAACTCGAGGGGACCGAGCAACTTTGATTGCTGACTCGTAAAGTCCATGGGCTGATGACGCGATCGATGGACCATGAAGCTTGCCGTCCCGGGAGAGCGATGCGGTCGCGACGGCGGAGGTATCACGAGTCGCTCCTTCTCCTTGTGGAGATTCAGGCCGTGAAAGAGAGACTTCAGCTTGTCGGAGAGGGTCCGGCGGTGACCCTTGAAGGGTCTGGGTGAGTATACATGGATAACAAGGCCTTTGACGGCGGGGAGGGGTGGAGCAGGATAGTGTATCGGTGACTGCGGGGTCGGCCCGAGAGCAGCAGTCTGCGCTAGTTCGCGAGGAAGATGAAGAAGAGAAGGGTGCGGCCGTGTAGGAAGCGAGGTCTCGATCCGAAGTTGGGGTCGAGGAAGACGCTGAGTTAGGGGCCTTGCAGTGTAGGGGCTGTGGTCAGGGATGGCCAGCATATTGGGCTATCGGCTTTCACCAGTTAATACGGCCATCAAAGGCGGGGGATGTTGTCCGTCGGGTGGCAAGATCCAAGCCGTCACCTTCTCCTCCTTATAAGTCTCGAGTGGCAACGTCTCGCTGCACTCCCTTGATCCCCCACACAGCCGTTCGACCGCGCACAGGCGTTCCGGAGAGCGTCTTCAAACGGCACAAAGGAGCGGCAGGATGACACACTAGTCGACCCATTCCGGTTTGTACCGTTTATCGACAACGAGTTTCTTTGGCTCAAACATGGCGATAAACTGTCCATCTGCATCAGGCTCGTCTTGCTTCCGAATAAGAAACAGACTCACCTCACGTCCAGCTTGACCCACGCCGCCGCCCTCCATCCCTCCGGCCGGTCCAGCAAACATGTCGCCCTCCGCGTACACGCCCGTCAGGCTCCAGCCCTGTATACGGCGAATCAAGGAGCACAGAAGCGTTGCGGTGGATTTGCCCGAATCATCGTGGATCAGCACGGGGTGATTACGAGTATCGAGAAGGATGGCGAGAACGGCGTGGATTGTGGCTGCGCCAGAGGGCGTGAAGAGGTCCTAGGAGGTGACATGGTCAGCAGCGAAGCGAGACCGCAAAGGGAATGCACACATACTTTTTCCTTCGATAGGTTGAACTGATACAGTTGCAGCTTTTCGGCATTAACAAAGTCGAACGAATCTTTGCGGTACTCTTGCTCGCCTTCCACGTAACTGATGACTCTGCATCAGACTCGGTCCAGAGAGAAAGAGATTGTCAACTCACATGATGCACTTCAGGTTCAACCGCTTGAGAAAGCCGAAATTCTTCTTGTTTGGGTGGCCGGATCGGTAGATCCCCCGAGCGACGAGGGAGAAGTTGATGGGCGGCACTACAACCAGCTGATTGTGTCGCATCTGGAGTGGGAAGTCGAGACGAGCCAGTCCGGCAAAGACTGCAGATGTAGACGCACAGGTAAGGGCCGGCCACGTGGCCTTATATTGACTTTGACGGCGCGACACGGGAATCGCGTCCGTCCAGAAGTCCACTTGGTTGAAGAGATCCATCGCACCAAGTCAGCATGGAGGACGTCGCGGACCTCGACGCTCAAATTGCAGCGCTACAAGCTGTGAAGCAAAGAAAGCTGGCGAAAGCTGCCGAAGCGCAACGGGCGAAAGATGCAGAGGCCGCCCGGATACTCGTCGGATCTACACCTGTAAAGTCAAAAGGTAGGTTTGCTCTGGGATGCATCGATAAGCAGCTGATTTTGAGCCGCGATCCCATAGTCAGAAAGATCGTTGACGACGTCAAGCCGTCGCAGCCAATCTTTCCAACAAAGCCGAAGAAGCCTCTACCTGTCCTTCCGGACCTTCCGAGGAAGGCGTCGACTATGACGACCGCGTTGGCGCTGCATCGCTCGACCGCCCAGGCGTCATCGTCGAAGGTGGATCAAGTACCTACAAAGCGGTCGGCAGCCTTCTCAGAGGGAGGAAAGGGGAAGGGGAGGGACTTGGTGGTGGAAGAGAGACCTTCGGTGCAGCGGGACGATGAGCTGATGCTCGTGGAGAAGTTGGAGCTCGGGCCCAGAGAGTTTGGCCGGGACCCAGAGGGCGAGCAGGAGTGGAGAAACGTGGAGCCGAACTCTGGGATCCGCTTATCGTAAGTCTACAGTCTCCGTCTGGATCGATCGATTGTGAACCGTATTAGGAAACGAATGCTCCCCCACGCCGATGTCCAATCCCACCTCTACGGACGCTACCACCTCTCTCCATCACAGATCTACTCCGTCATCCGCCTCTCCAAAGACGGGTCAACCTACGATATCCCCGTCGACGGCGACTGGCTCACGATTGCCGTCGTTGCCGAGCGTGGCGACATTCGCGTGAGCGGGACAAAGCAGGCCGAGGCCGACCTGAGCGATGGCGAGGACGGTGTGCCGGTCGAGGGGGCTCCAAACGCGGACGAGAAGAAGAAATGGAGCAAGAAGCGCGGGCCCAGGAAATACATCAATTTCAAGCTGGCAGCAATGGGGCCACGGTCAAAGATTTCCGGCGGAGATGCTCTGCTGCAGTTGCTCCTGTTTGAGGCGGACTCCGTGGTCCGCTCGGAAGAGACGACCGAGACGGGCGAGGTGGTCGTCACGAAGGACTATAGGGGAGGGTCGGGTGGCGCGTACGAGAAGTGGTGCAATCTCGGCGTTGGGAGCGTGGTCGCGCTCTTGAATCCGCGAGTGCTGAGGCCTCTCAAGGTAAGTGACACGCATGCTAGAAGCGACGGTTGCTGACGGATGTTGGATGCATAGTCTGGAGCGCAAGCGCCGCATCCGTTGACATTGCCACTGGCGCTGAATCCTACTTCGGGCGATGGGGTGTTGTTGATCGGTCAATCGAGAGACTTGGGTTGCTGTACGGCGATGCAAAAGGACGGGAAACGCTGTCAGAGTTGGGTCGACCTGTGAGTATTCCGCTGTCAAGAGTCTGGTCGACGAGATTGACGGTAAACTATCCAGTCGGCAGAATCAAGTGTGCGATTACCACGTTCACGCTGCCATCAAAAAGGGCAGATCGGGCAGAGCAGAATTCACAGCTAGGTATGTGTATGTGTTGATACAGTGGGAACGAAGTTGAGATCTCTATCAGTACCGCCTCGTATGCGCTCTCTGCGCGAGACGCAAAGATCGACCCGCGCAAGAAAACAGGTCTCCTACCCCGGTCTGGGGCGATGCCTGCTCCGCGAGCCGTCGAGAACGGCGGCGGGGGAGCCACCTACATTGTCGGCGGCGGAGTGGTGCGGACGGGTATTCTTGGCGGGCACGAGTTCTTATCCGAAAAGCTCGGGAGGAGGAGGGGCGAAAAGCGCAAGCGCCAGATGGAGGAGAAGGAGACGGAAGAGAGTCTCAAGCGGTTATTGGAGCGGGACGGGAAGTTGGGGAGTACGGGCGCGCAGTATCTCATGGCCCTGGCCAAAAGGAAGGGGAAGGGAAAAGAGAGAGAGATACCTGGGGCGACGGAACAAGAGCCAGAGAGGAGACGGCCCTTCAATGCTGAGGCGATCAAGCGGATTGGGTACGATCCGACCCATCGGGCTGGCAATAGCTCTGCGGAGGAAGTGGCGAGGAAGGTGAGTGGTGTCGAAGGACTTTGCATAAGTCTTGATGTTGACGTTCGCAACAGTTGCAATCCATATCCTCATTGAAGGATCAATTAGGCAGGAAAGTACAGTTAGGAAGGCCGCCGGGACAAAAGACGCGATCTGTGTTTGCGCCGTTGGGCAAGAAGGGGACTATAAAGCACGTCGATGGCGTCACCCAGGGGGATGAAGAGGAGGAGGAGGGTATGGTCGATTTGGACTAGTTGTACTCTCCTAAATATAGCTCAACGCGATGCCGTGTCCCTCCTCACTACGCCCAAAGAGTCTGCATTCCCCAGTCGTGTTGACGGTGGCACGAGAACGCATGGGTCGATGGCGGGTGGCGAAGCGCGTCTCGGTAGGTCTGTAACGCGGGGATGCGGCGGTGGGGGGCATGGCTCGTCGGTTCGTGCAAGCAATGCATGGTGCATGTCACTCTCCGCGTGATCTCCCTCCCCTTCTTGTGGACCCGTAATCAACTCCCTGCTCCCCGTATTACCACTTTGCACCGACAATAAACCCACTCAGGGGCCGTAACCTAGCCAATTAGAATTCGGCAGTGCTCGTTACACGCGCCGCTTTGCTCGTCCCCAAAAGTCGGACCATTCCATTTCCTGCACCCCGACTTTCTCGTCTGATCCCAACCAAGACCGATTCGATATCCCCGTGCATTCCAGCTCCGATCTCGACGCCCTACATACCCGCTCGACGACGAGCATACAAAGGGGGAGGAGAAGGGGCGAATCAATATATATTATACACATACATTCCTTGGATTCGGCTTTGGCTTCTCTAATTTGACCTCTACGGTCCCTCGCGATTCAACACCGCACCCTACGCTCCCCTCCTCCCTCGTTGACGGTCAGCCATACCCGCCATGCTGCGCTCGACGTTGATTTCGTTCGCGTCCCTCACGGCGACGTCCCCGATCGAGGCGATCACGCTCACATTCATCATTGTGACGCTCGTATATTTCCAGCTGCTGCATGCCATCAAGGGCTCTGAATTGTAGGTCCCTCCTTTCGACCCGGCGCCTGCGTGCGCCACTTGGCTCTCACCACGATCATCCCACTGACTCCGTCTCCCACCTCAGCTTCCTCGTACCAGCCCCCTCACCGCCGCCCAAACCGATCCATCTCGTCCGACTGGCACATCCAGCTCAACTGGACGAATCCACTCCCTACCTCCTGCCCTCCCCCCACTCGGCACCGTTCGTCAACTCGTTCTCCAACTCGAACCTCTGGTCCCCGCTCCCGTCGCAGGAATTCAAACGCATACTCGAGGCCAATGCGTTCGAGGACGGCTATGTTTTCCCCGAGTCGGAAGGAGGCAACCACCAGGGCGAGAACGTCAAGGTGGTCCTGATCAAGCAGTTGACCGTGGTCAAGGAGGATGGAGAGGGACTCGATGAGTGGGAGAACTGGGTCCTGAACGACGTCGGGGTCGATGTCGACGGCCAGAAATATACCTACAAGGACTTTGGGTCCGAGGTCGCGACGTCGTTGATCCCCCATCCGATCCACCCGTCGCAATTCACCCTCACGCTCTACCTCCAGCCCCCGACACCCGAGATTCCTACACTGAGCTACCTCCACCAGCTCGGCTCGCTCCCAGCTTTCGTCTCTGCTGCCTCCAACACGACCTTCAAGGTCCTCCCGACGTCGACGGGAACCTGGGGTCTGATGCCTTCGTTCGAAGGAGCAGGACTCTTTGCGGGGATCGGCGACCCTACCAGTGAACGAGATCAGATCGAGCTGCTCGCCGGTATGCGGAATGTCCGGTGGTTGGCGTACGCGGTCCGAGCGCTGGGTATGAGGTTTTGGGCACTCGCAAAGGTTAGTCGGTATTTACATGGATCCGACTTCCTTTGAGACTCATGTCGCGCTTTCCGCAGAACGCCGACTCGGCAGACATCTTTGTCGTCCTCCTCGGCTACATTCTCATGCATGCCACCTTCGTCAGTCTATTTATCAACATGCGGAAGATGGGCTCCTCTTTCTGGCTTCGTGAGTCGATCCTTCCTTCGCGTTTCACAATACGAAACAGTCAGCTGACACACAACAATGGGCAGCGTTCGCCACCATCGTGTCCTCGACCTTTGCGTTCCTCGTAGCCCTCCTCGCAGCCTATCTCCTGAACGTCCCCGTCGACCCCATCTGTCTCTCTGAAGCACTCCCGTTCTTGGTCATCACCGTCGGTTTCGACAAGCCGTACATGCTCGCCCAGGCCATCTTCAAGAACCCCGAGATCGCGCCCGTAGCCTCCTCGCCCGAAGCCTCGCCCTCGAAAGACGACGCGCCCCTGTCGAAAGAGGAGCCTGCCGGACTCGGTCTGGATTTGGGTGCGCTGCATAAAGGTCTGGCGCCCTTGGAAAGGCTGCAGAAACTGGCCGAGGGGAAGGGTGTCAGATGGGCTGCGCCGGTCGCAGCGAAACAGATCGTCATCGACGGTGTGCGAAAAGTCGGAGTTGGAATCGTGAAAGGTTATGCGATGGAAGTCGCAGTCTTGTGCGTGGGAGCCCTCAGCGGTATCGGGGGATTAAGAGAGTTTTGCTATCTTGGTGAGCTAGCTTGTCAAGGACACGGACGAGATTAATAGCTTGTCCAGCTGCCTTGATCATGACTGCCGATTGCGTATTCCTCTTCTCCTTCTACGTTGCCATCCTCGCCGTCATGGTCGAAGTCCATCGAATCAAATTAATCCGTGGGAATCGACGCGCTCGAAGCACCCAACGGTCCTCCAGCAGTACTTCGGTCAACCCATCCTCGTCGCCCTCGCCCACGAAGTTCACCACCTGGTCGAGAAAGAACTCGGTCACGGGTATCGTGCAGCCCGCCGCGGACATCAAGAAAGCGCACGCTCCTGCCAGTCCGGTGTTTCGACTCAAACTGCTCCTTATCATTTCATTCCTCACCCTTCACATTCTCAATCTCTGCACGACCTTGACGGAACAGACGGCACTCAAGCGACACTCGACACATTCGACGCCCAAGGTAGTGCCACGAAGCGATCCAAGATCGCCGAGTCTCTCGCCCATCCTCGAGGCTCTGTACGCGTCGCAGCCTGGAGAAACAGACATGGTCGTGCAGATTATTCCGGCAACCAACATTGTCATGTCCTTTGATGGCCACACCACGTCTCGAATGGCCTCGATTGACCACTTCATGTCGGAATGGTCGACCCTGGTTGGCGATCCCGTCCTTTCGAAATGGATCGTCGTCTGCCTCGGGATCTCGGTCCTGCTGAACGGTTACCTTCTCAAGGGTATTGCCTCGAACTCCATCGGAGGTAAAGGGCCCGTGGCGGCAGCCGCTCTTGCACTCGCCAGTGTGTTTGACCAGACGGACCAACCAAAACGAAGGCGATGGTCCGCAGGCGGAAGCTCCATGGAAGAGTACCGCCAGGATACCGTCCGCGATACCAAATCAGTCATCACTCCAAAAGGGCGTCACTCGAAGCTACCCCCAACGTTCACCCATCCTGCTCCCAACACCGAAGGCGACTCGACTCCCCGAGGCGAAGGAAGGGTCAATGGCGATGCGATGGGTCATATCGTCATTGCTCCGACTCCAAAGGTCCCCATCATCACGGAAACCGCTCCTCTCCCGAGAACCGCGTCCAGTTCGTCAATCAGTTCCCTCGGCATGTCCTTTGGTCGACGATCGCTCGAAGAATGCGTCGAGGTGTTTGCCGGCGGTGTCGGGTCAAATAATCTTTCGGACGAGGAAGTCATCTTCTTGGTCGAGCAGGGCAAGATTGCCGGGTATGCTCTGGAAAAGACGCTCAAGAACCTCGAACGGGCGGTCCGAATCCGGCGTGCCGTCATGTCACGACAATCGTTGACGCAGACATTGGAAGCGTCTGCCCTCCCGATGGCCGACTACGATTACAAGGCCATCATCGGAGCGTGTTGCGAAAACGTCATTGGTTACATGCCGATTCCCGTCGGGATTGCCGGACCGCTCAATGTTGATGGTCAGTTGCTCCATATTCCCATGGCCACCACGGAAGGCACGCTGGTAGCTTCGACGTCGAGAGGGTCCAAGGCGCTGAACGAGGGCGGAGGAGTCATCACGGTGCTCACGGCGGACGCCATGACTCGTGGACCGGCGATTGATTTCCCCAGTATCACCATGGCGGCCGACTGCCGAATCTGGATCGACTCGGCATCCGGTTTCGCAGAGATCAAGGCGGCTTTCGAGTCGACCTCGCGATTCGCCAAGCTGCAATCGCTGAAATGCGCGCTGGCCGGACGGACGCTGTATGTCCGATTCGCGACGCAGACGGGCGACGCAATGGGGATGAACATGATCTCTAAGGGGGTCGAAAAGGCGCTGGAAATGATGGAAAAGAGGTATCCTGAGATGGACGTCTTGGCGCTCTCTGGCAACTATTGTATCGACAAGAAGGCCGCGGCGATCAATTGGATCGAAGGTCGTGGGAAGTCCGTCGTGGCCGAGGCGATCGTCAAGGGCGATACGGTCAAGAAGGTGCTCAAGACAACGGTGAAGGAGCTGTGCAACTTGAACATCAAGAAGAACTTGATTGGGTCGGCCATGGCGGGTGCCGTCGGTGGTTTCAATGCACATGCCTCGAACATCTTGACGGTGAGTAGTGTTTATTGGGTGAGGGAATGGAGAACTGATATTTGGATATAGGCGATCTATCTGGCTACGGGTCAAGATCCGGCGCAGAACGTCGAGAGTTCCAACTGTATGACGCTGATGGAGCCGTGAGTGTCGAATGTCGTCCATCTCTTGCTTCTCTGACGTAGCGGTTCCTTTCCAGAATCAACGACGGTCAAGATCTCCTCATCACGGTTTCGATGCCTTCGGTAGAGGTTGGCACAGTGGGTGGCGGAACGATCCTCGCTCCTCAGCGCGCCATGCTCGAACTGCTTGGCGTCGCCGGTGCTCACCCCACGACACCGGGTGCGAACGCCCAGCGGCTCGCACGGATAATAGCGGCAGCGGTGATGGCGGGCGAGCTATCGCTGATGTCGGCGCTCGCGGCGGGCCACCTGATCCAGGCGCACATGAAGCACAATCGAAGTGTGCCCGCAACGCCTGGCGCTGTCACGCCGTTTGGGGCCGGGATGACGCCGTTGAAGGCGAACGCGACGTTGAGTCCGAGGATGTGAAAAGGGGAGTCAGGCAAGTCACAAACACAGACATATACAAAAGTAATACTAGCATTCACTGTACGATGCATGGAGCATACATCACATGACCATGAACGTGGTAGTATCGTGTTTCTCCACTCAGATCACTTTGTCGTCTTTCTCTCACTTCCTCTTCGTCTCTCGAAGCTCGAGCGCGCGGCTCTCAGTCTCTGTAATGTCGATCGCATTTTCAGTCAATGTGTCCGCCGCAGGTTTCTCCTTGATAAGCGTTCCTCGGATAGTCTCGAGACTCTCCAATGACCGGACCATGCAATCTCGTCGACTTGCCTTTGCGATGGTCTGCGAAGCGTCCGTTATCGTTGAGGTGGTGGCGGAGGCGGAGGTCGATGATGGATCCTACGACAGAAGGCTCGACATGCTGGTTGGTGTTTGAAGTTAAGCTGATTATCGTATGGTATGAAGTCGGGTGGTTGCAATGGTTGGAGATTGCAGAGTCGGTGGCGATCCATCCGCCCTCTATATATGCAGCTGCAGTGGCCTGCCTCCGCTTGGCCTTCGCACCCTCTCGGCGCAGGGATCGTCTCGACAATGGACATCTTGGGAAGCTTCGCGGTCTATTATCTTAACCATTGTGCTCTCCATTGTGCTCGTCTTCGATCTTCTTTATCCTTTGTCGACGCTCCACACCGAGTCTTCTAAGCGAGGCTCCGCGCGCCATATCCCTTCCAAGGCGCTGAGAGCGCAGGGAAGCTTCCAGTGTGTTCAATCAATTACCACTCTCTCCATTCACCGCCGCTCCCGTCCTTTGTCGTGGCTCTTGACGAGCCTCCTGAACACAGCCTCTTTCGCTGAACTTCACCCGCACTGTCCTTGGAGGAGCCTTCGCTCTGCGGCGTGGTCTATCGTGAATCCCGCTCATTTCTGATCTACCCCGTCCTATGTCGAGCTCTCTAAGCCTTCGATGCGTCATCTCCGCCCTGCCGATGTAGGATTCTGGCGGGATTGTTGGAAAACCGCTTTTCGCGCCAACTCGCCATTTGCGTCATCGAAAGCCAACGGTGGCTTAGTCGCAGAGCACTTTCGCCATGGCAGGAGTGGATGTGGAGCGGTCTGTCTCGCTTACATGTTCTTTCTTGGGCACCGTTCCGCCGACCATCATCGCCCGACGCCTTCCCTTGGCATGAACGCTTATATCGACCTCAATCCCTCAAAGCATCATGCAATCGATCATCTTCATCCGCTCAGGTTGACGGACGCTGCTTGCCTGTCCCCATGAGCAGCAGAACGACGCTGGCTTTTACGCTCTCGGGCAAACCTGTCGCCATCCTCTCTTTGGGCACCGCACAGAGAACGATCGGAAGCCCCCCGCCGCCTTGCGCTCGGAAGAGAAAGCGGCTGGGGAAGAGCAGGGACATAGTTTGATCTGCCACACATGCATGATCATACTCCAGCACCGTAACCCCCCTGCTTTCCTCTCCGTTCTTCGCGCCTGGTCTCGGGCAAGGCCATCTACGCCTCACACCGCCTCCTAAACGACTCAGTCTGCGTGTACAGACGGAAGCCGTAACATGCTAACAAAGGTCAAGGCCTTTCCTTCGGCCAAGCAATAGTTCCCCCAGACCCAGTGGCGGCGATCTCCTCCCCGTTGGATTTGGCCACCGTCCTGGCAAAGGGTTCTCCTTCGGAGGGATGATGTACGTCACCATGAAAAGTGAGCTCAGGCTCCTCAGAGACCTTCTCGTACAGCGTCCGGAAAGCTACCGAAGCATCACGGATCTCGCTGTCGATCTTATCTCGATCATCACCGTATTTCTTTCGCAGCTGTTCTTTCCAGCCTTTCTGGGCCGCGTTGAACCCCTCTGTGTAAGCAATCGGACCCCCTCCTTCGCCGGAGCTAGCATTAGCTGCTATGTCGACGCCCTCGTCCTCGCTTGGTGTCAAGGTCTGACCCTCTTGAGCTGAAGCCATGCTATTCTCTCCCGAATCGTTGGTTCTCCCTGCCTCGGACCCCGAGTTGATGTTTGCTTCGAGACTCGAACCCGCGGGTTCGAAAGCGGGTTCGAGGCTCGAACTGGTTGACGTAGTGTCCGTTGACGACAACATTGTAAATCGTGAGGGAATAGAAGTGGAAGTCTGAGGCGTCTTCCGGATTTTCCCCTATCTTTATACCCTACTGCGCTCCTCATTGGCATTCAATCCATTAATTTCGCGCCCTTCCGCGGCGAGAATCATGGCGGTCACGGCAGAAGGCCGGTTGGGCTTCCACTCCGGCCCGTAGCTTCTTGGTCCACCGCAGCCCTTCTCACAGTACAATGACCAGCGAGATGATCCCTTCAAGTCTTCCACGTATATATCGGATATGCAGCTGCGGAGACCTTCGCCCATCAATTACCGTCCGTACATAAATTACCATCGGCCTTCCTACCCAGCCTCTTCGCCAAGGTGTTTTGAAAAGCTGGAGAAGCTTTGCCGAATACTCCATTAGACATCACGCTCACCTTTGTTCTAGGCCATCCATTATGTCGCTCATAAAGAGCCTTCGAAGTCTTCATCGAATCAGCGCAACGGAAATGGGATTCGAATCCGAGACCTCCCCCCCCCGCACGTGATACGGGTTCTGTTCCGACGCTGCGTTTGTTGTACGTGTAGGCTTGTTCCATGTATGATTCTTGCATCAGCAGTCATCTGCGCTTACTACACTCAAGCGTATCGGCGAGGCGCTCTTCGTGATTGCTCTTTCGATGGACTTACAAAATCCCAAGTAGCTGTCTCCAGTGGCTGTAGATCAAACTTGACAGGATACACGGAATCGCCGAGCTGAGTCCGTGACAACCGAAGCTCAGGCGGTGAAAGGGCATGCAAACAAGTTCATTTCATTTTCGGCGACGTATACACCTGATCTCTCCCATCTCTTCTCTAATCTTCCTCCATAGCCTCGTCGGAATCCTCCTCTTCATCCGAGCTTTCTCCTTCCGCCACCTTGAGCGTGTCCAGATCGAAATCTTGATCGGCACCTGCAGTTGACGCGAATCATCAGACTCTCCCACAGCGTCCAACATCCAGTAGACAACCTACCTGCATAAGAATCACAGATCAAGAACAGCTTCAACTTGTGCTCTCCCTCGCTCAGTGTAAAGTCCAACTTCGTTTCGAGCTTTTGCTTGATCGTGACTTTCTTGATGGCATACAGCGTGCGCGACGCTGCGTCTCCAACAACAAGCCACCAACTCATCATCTTCTTCTGAGGGAAGTGCGGCGCGTCGACCACCTGGTCGTCTGGGTTCTCCTCGTCGGCTTCTCGATCGAGCGTTATCGAGATCGTAATAGGCGATCCCGACGTCAACTCGTTCTTGTCCTCGATCTCGTAGGCGACCTCGATGTTGGGGTACGAATTGACGAATTTGGCCACGCGGACCCTAAATCCCATTAGTATATCCTCGTGGACCGTTTCTATATCAAGCGAGACTCACATTTGCTTGTCATTCAGCCTCAACAAGTCGTTCCTCTCGTCATCCTCTAACTCCATGATATCGTAAACGGAATCATGACCGGCAACCTTGAATCGATCCAAAACTTCTTGATCGAAGTATGGCACCTGTTTCAAGGGCGAATCTCGGTCCCAGATCGCTTGCACACACATTTGCGAGAGATCCATCGCGCCCAAGCATCCCAAGAAGGACTTTGATGACATGACATCCACGCAAGCGGACAGGAGACCGACGACCTTTCCGAGTATCGCGCCTTGGTCGATGGCGAGATCGGGCGGTAGCGTCATTCGCGAGAAGTGGGCCTGTAGGAGGAGGTACGTCTTGAAGTAGGGCGAGTTGTAGTCTGCCTTGGCAACCTTGACGGGAACACGCTCGTAGATCCGTTGCAAAACAACTTCTTCGTGGTGTCTGATTGGGATCGTTTCGAACTCGTGTGCAGACGACACAATCTCCAGCAGACCCTTGAGTTTCGTCGACTCCTTGATTGAGGCGGAGAAGGTCTCGACCGTGACGTAGGAGATGTAGTAGAACGCTACATACGCTGTGAGTGATTGCCACCGACGCAAGCTGCAAAAGACCCACAGGCAATCATACCCAAGTTATTGGGCAGGGTGTCCATATCATCTGAAGTAGCGTTAGCGAGCCGTGCACATGAAAGACGCCTGCCAGCTCACCTTGAATGATGATACAATCCGAAGCCACCAAGTCGTTGAGCGTGCTCTCGACCAACTCAGACAGATAGTCCGCAACATGAGTGTGCGACGTTCCTTGCAGGTTATAGAACTGCACCGGCACATCAGCTTGAAACACTCAATACACCAGAACCTCCGACTCACCCCAGGATTCTGAGTCAATCTTCGGTAGAACTAAAATAAGGCATCAGTCGGGCATTCCTATCCCACCTAAGGATACCACTTACCCAAGTCCAAGTACACCAATCCACGGCCTCCTGCTTGTTCTCGATTGTCTTGGCGACGATCTCGGCATTGAAGTGGTCGTGCAGGTAGTTTGGCAGAGACGATTCAACAGGGAGGGCCTCGTTCAGGAACTTCTTGAAGAAGTCTTTTCTCGTCTGCTGGCACATCAACACGCATCTTGACGACGTGTCGACGGACGGTCGACAAGCCCTGCCCATCATCTGCAGCACATCTGCGATCGCATAGTCGACGTATCGATGTTCCTGTCCGTCAAACGACTGCACGCCCATGATGATGACCATGTACGCCGTGACGGGCAGACTCCACGCCGTGTCCTTTGACGCAATGAGGGTCTTGATTGCGCCCTCGTGGAACAGAGTGGTGACGATCCGCTTGTCGATCTTGGACAAGGCTTCATGGTAGTAGCCGATACCATACTTGAGCGTTTCCGCCAGATCTCGGTCCTGCAACTTTTCGAGATGCGGCTCC
Organism: Tremellales sp. Uapishka_1; assembly: GCA_035521475.1. Classification (NCBI taxonomy): domain Eukaryota; kingdom Fungi; phylum Basidiomycota; class Tremellomycetes; order Tremellales; species Tremellales sp. Uapishka_1. Next base: position 10,051 of record JASZXS010000203.1, on the reverse strand, counting down.
AGTTCCTCCTTGTCCACGTTCAGGAAACGCTCCTCGTTCTCGTCCGCCTGACAGTATGTCAGGATATCGTTGGCCGTCATCTTGCACTGTTTCCTCGAGGCGACAAAGCAGATCGTCGGTCGTCCGGCGGCATGCTCAATCATGGCCAAGTATGCGGGCTTCGCCATGGCAAGCATGAGAGACGGGAAGTGCGGGACGTTGAACGACTGCAGGTGGACCTCGAGGGGCAGCGGTCGAGCCGAAGGCGAGAAGTTGAAGACTGTCTGCGAGGAAGCACCGATCCAGTCGCCAAGGTCTCGAGCATTAGCAAGAGAAACGGCAAAGGCCACGATTCTAGTTTTGATTCCCGTCTGTTCCGAAACGAATCGCGTCCTCGAGACGATGACTTCGTAGGTCGATCCAACGTCTCCCCCAATCAGTTGCAGTTCATCCGCAATCAACAGTCCGATGTTCTGCACATCCTTCCGCGTCTTCCATCGCCTCGACAACAGATCCCACTGAGACGGAGTACAGACCACAATGTCTGCCTTTCGCAAGAGCGCTAGATCCGCGGTCGACTCGCCGGTCAAAGCGACGACCTGCTTTTCAAGACCAGAAAACTTGTCGGACCACTCCTTCGCTCGCATGTCGACCATTTCTTGGTAAGGCTCGATACACACCGCTCTCGGAGGATCACGCTTGGCCCACATGCGAAGCAGAGCGAATTCTGCACAGATCGTCTTTCCTGACCCGGTCGGTGCGCCGATAAAGACGTTTTCGTCGGTCGTGAATAGCGCTTGAAAGACCTGGGTCTGGATCTTGTTGAAGTGGTCGAACTGGTACAGCTCCTCGAACGCCTTGTTGTGCAGAGCAGACACCGGAAGCGGCTGCAGTTCCAGTAGCGATGTGTGAGGAGGGAAGGGCTCGGGCCGGATGAGATGCTGGAAGGAAATCGGTAGTCGCGTCTCAGATTGCAGCCATCGATCCGAGATGACCGAGATGTAGTAGTTGGGAGGCACGGGCTCGTGGATAGGAATGGTGATCGTAACAAAGTGTTCGTCCGGGGCGAATCGCTCTCTGAGGATGAACGAGTCGTGGTACAGAATCTGTTCTCCGTCGACATCCTCAACAATGATCCAGAACGCCTGACTGGCGCCGTGGATCTCCTTGTCCCACTCGAAATCCGGCGTGATCGTCACGTTAACCTTGAGCAGCGATCTCGTCAAGGGCAAGACATGCGCCTGGAGATCTAGTCGCGGGAATTTGTGGACCAGCGAGTAGATCAGAGCACCAGACTTGGGCATGCCAATCAACTCTCCTAGCTCGGCAGCGTCCAGATCAAAGTATCGGTACCACGGGAACTCCTTCCTTTCGGCCTTGTTGATGATTTCTCCTCGGATACGCGGGAATTGGCGGAGAGGCGACATCGATTTCCACATTCTTCGCTCGACCATCTTGCACAGGTCCAATGCGGCACGCGTGGGCCCCGCCCAACCCTTCTTCAAGCAAATCTCAAACATGGCACGGAGAATACGTCCGGCGGATTGCTGGACAAACACCATGTCGGTGACGATGTCGAAACCAGAGAGCTTGAGCTGCGAGATATAGGTTTGGAGGAGGACATTGACCTTGGCGACGGGCTCGTCAACGCCTTCTTTAACGGGTATAGGAACCCGTTCCAAAAGCTTGGCGAGTTCGAGCTTCTCCTCTTGTCGGACGGGGATCAACTTGAACTCATTCGAGAGAGCAAATACTCGGAAGAGATCGATCAAGCTGAGGTTTGGCTTGAGATACTTGTTGTAAGTCGCCATCGAGCTGTAGGTAATGTAGTAATGCGAGGCGATTCGTCCGAGGTCGTTACTCTGAAAGACACCGGTCGCTCGGTCGTATCGGACCAAACCACCTTTCTCGAGCAGAACAGCTGCACTGTGAACGAGATCGGCTGCGAGATATAAGCTACCGGACCGATCACTCCGTGCGCATAGCTTACCTCTCTTCTGTACCAAAGCTGCATCTCCCTCCAGGTAGTCCGCACCGACATTGTACAAAGCGGGAGATCCCAGCATTCGCACATACCTGATCAAATATCAGCTTTCACCCCCCATGGATAACCATCCAAGCCAACTCACAGATACGTATAGCCCAGCCATTGAACACCCTCATCCCTATTCCTCACAGAGCCGAGCACAATCTCGGCGTTCAGGTTATCCACCATCCTCGAGACGAACTGCGACTCGATCGGGAGTTGCTGATTCATCAGACTGGTGTAGTATTGCAACTCGCCGTGATTAGTGATGATGATACCTTCCCCGTATGTATCGAATTGCGGTCGTCCAGCCCGTCCTAGCATCTGCAGTACGTCCTGCGGCGAGAGTTCAGACCATTTCCCCTTTTCGGGATTGTACACCTGGGTGCCCTTGATGATGACAGTGTGGGCGGGAAGGTTGACACCCCACGCCAAGGTGGCGGTACAAACCAACACCTGGATATGGCCGCCGAGGAACAACTCCTCGACCGTCCCTCGGTCGGCCTTTGACATCCCGGCGTGGTGAATACCGAATCCGAACGGCAGGATATCCTTCAGGTTCTGATCCTGAGCCTCGTTGGCTTCATACAGTAAGACCTCTCTTGATGCGCCTTCGGGGTTGATGAACTGCGTCAAGGTCTCCTTCTCCATCGCCATGTCTCGCAAGAATTTCGCCGTCTTGGCCGTCTCTTTTCGGGAGTGGACAAAGACCAGCGTCTGCGATTTACCGGCCTGGTTGAGCACCTTCTCATAGCAGACCTCATTGACGACTTGGAAACGCTTGATCGCCTTCTTCTCCGTCACACCGATGAACTGTTGTTTCAGACCGACGGGTCGGTAGGTCGCGTCAAAGTAGAACAGTCCCCTCTTGATGTCCACTCGCAAGAAGGCAGCGACATCCTTGTAATTGGGCAGGGTAGCGGACAGACCAATCACTCGGACCTCGTCGTGAGTTTGATCCATCTTTCGAATCGTTCGCGCGAGGATGCTCTCCAATACCGGTCCTCGATCATCGTGCAACAGGTGGATCTCGTCGACGATGATCAACCGCACCAGGTTGGTATACGACGTGTCGGTGGACTTTCGAGTGATGACGTCGTATTTTTCTGGCGTCGTAACGATGATTTGCGTGTCGGCGATCTGTTGCTTCGTCAATTGCGAGTCTCCGGTCAACTCTGCGACTCGGATGTCCAAAGCGGCGAATCTTTTTCCAAACGCGGCGACTTGCTCCTGCACTAATGCCTTCATCGGAGAGACGTAGATGATCTTGAACGCGTCTCGATCTATGTATCCAGTCTCCGGGTCTCGGAACATCGAAATCGTTTTCAGCATGGCCAGGGCCGCACAATTTGTCTACATCCGTTCATCAGCTTGGATCATTTACGAGCACGGTATGGAAAACTTACTTTTCCAGCACCGGTGGGGGCACAAATCAACATGGGCTCGTTGGTTTCGAAGGCGATAGGGTAGACTTTGCTTTGGATCGTGTTCAATCTCGTCGCATTAACACTGGCGAAGACGGGATGAGTCCATTCCGGCATGGATGACACAGAAACGATCTCTCCAGCGACGGGTTCTCGCTTCTTCGGCTCGGGTACGTGGATCTCCTCGTAACCCTTCATCTGTCGCTTGAACGATCCTTCGGGCAGCTTGACCTTCTTCCTCGACATCAAGTGGCCTCCCTCGGTAAAGATGAGGGAGTCGATATCGATGACTCGGCGGGGCTGCACCACCGATCCAGGCGCGATGGTAGCCTTTGTCGGAACGGTGATTTCGGTCGCGTCCTCCGCTGCCTGCTTTCGGTCTCCCTGTAGCTGTCGCAAGATCCATCCGACGCCCTTCTCTCGCATCGCCACCTCGACATCGTGTCGCTCGTCCTCGCTGCTTCTGGCAATCTTCGTGCACCAGACGATAACATCCCGGTTTTTGGTGAGGGTCGTGACCAGGTCGAAATTCTCGTATCCAAACATGTCATTAAGGGAGTTTTCGAGATCACGTAGCTCGGCTTCAGAGCCTAGGAGATCAAGAGCGCGCGTGGTAAAGTCGGCGGAGGTAAGGGGATCGGGATAGGATGCAGCGATAAGTCGTTGAAGCCAGAATCCATCGACCTCGTGCGGCGAGACCTTGTCGGACTTGGTCTTGGTCTTGGTGCTTTCCTTTCCAAGGACCAAAGCCTCGTCCTGGTCCATCGGCTCACCACCATTGTCGCTCTCATCCTCGTCATCGTCTTCCTCCTCCTCGGACCCGTCGTCCGACCCCGAGCCCTTGCCAATTTCATAGTCCTCCGCTTCGTCTTCGTCTTCGTCGTCGTCTTCGAAAAGGACCGCGACACCCTCGGCATCGACCGCGCGTTCTCTTCCATCATCTACAGCAGCTTCCTCTTCCTCTCCGTAGTCGGTGATTTTCTTCCCAAGGTTCACCAGCTGATTCCAGTTCTCCTCACCGACCGCGACTCCAAACACGCCCTCAACCTCCTTGCGCTTGTCGAACTCCTTCAGATCCTCGCTCTTGAGTGTCTCAAGAATAGCATCGGTTGCACTGCGGACAACTTCGTCCGTCTGATCTCCCAGAGTCTGATGGACCAGACCCATGAGCAGTTCGTAGACTTCTTGCGTCTCTGCCGTTCGAGGTCGATATCGCAGACCCTCCATCTGCTGCACGCTTTCCAAGACGTCCGCCGCGCCAAATCGTGCCGTCGTTGTCTCCTGCGCACGACGGATCGATCGCTCCACCGTCTCGGCAGCGTCCAGCTGGGCCTTAGCCTTTTTCTTCTGCAAGTCCTTGGGCGCTTCACGTGTCACGCGCGATCCCATATCCTTGACGTTGATTCGGCCTGCTAGCGACTCAGCGATACCGGTCGGTTCGTTGTCGCGTCGTACAGATCGGTCTGGGAGGAAGGATTCATCAGCAGCTTGCCACCGGAGGGAAAGAAAAGTTGCTCGCCTTGGTTGACCACTAAACTACTCATGGCGCCATAGTTGAATTGGGACAGATCGGGTCCCTTCTTTCCACCCGACATGATGGACGATGGTGATTATTGGACAAGAAACGAAGGTGGAAGGGGGGTATCCGAATAGGACGGAAGGGGAGAAGAGGTCCGATTTCTTTTTTGAAAAAGGCTTGCTGTGTAACGCGGGGGTATCAAGCTGTTTCCTCACACCAGTCGATTCTGATCCAGCCGTTATCGCAAACCGTGGATCTAGTTGATGCTCTTGAACGGGAGATGAGCAGGACCGATGCCTGGGTGAATGGTGAAGAGGGAGGCAAAGAAGAGCGAGCGAGAGAATCCAGTACGAGTTTGAGTGAAATTGCCTCTTTGAGATGATCCCCCCATTTAACGCGGGAGTTTTCCCTCAATTTTCAGTGAAAACCAGGATTTCATCCCACTGGCTTTTCCATCTCTCCACCCCTTCATTCTCATCCGTCAATCCATTCAACAAGTGACTCTACGACCAGTACAGTCTGAGCCCATCTCTCCTTCACGCTCGCAGTCGTCTCGCATTTTTGGGTCTTAGCGCAGCAAGCAAATAGGAGGAGAAACCCGCAAAGTTGTATACTCCAAGGAGGGGAAAATTAGACGTCTCATGGCGCAGAGATCTGGGGGTCTAAGCCAGTAGTTTGGGTGTATTGTGCATAGAACGGACATTCAAGGCGTGAGTATCTCCTTTCGTCGATCAGGCGACCCCTAGTCATCGTATGGACAGGAGACGTCATGACAAAGGAGACGGCAGAGACTGACTACGTGATTCCTTTCTCTCAATAGATCGCGTCCCACCTTCCCCGCTCGTTAAAAAGTCTATAAATCGTTGTATGCGACCCTCGTGAGTATGACGGACATCCCAGGCGTGTGATGTTTGGCCTTAGACCTTCGTCCGACTGCTCACAATCGTGCTTTCGATAGCAGTCTCGCAACTTGATACCCCTTTGATTGTTAGATTCCCTTCGTCTATTTCTCCTCAACGTAATTCGGTGTGTCGATTCCGTTATCGGACTTCACTGACGATCATTGTGCAGCGAGTCCTATGGTGCAAGATGTCCGAGTCTAGCGCCATCACAACGATACCGAAGCCGGGAACCCCCATACCCGCTCCAGATGCCTCGTCAATACCCGCCTTCCCCTCTGAGTTGACCGCCACTACAGAACAGGCAGTCATCGAGACTCCGCCTATTCCAGAGGACGTTCACGTCGCCTCAGCAATTCCAGAAGAGGACGTCGCTCAAGGACCTGTTGCGGTGGAAGAGGTGGTTGACACTACCCCAATGACGGAAAATATCGTTGTCGAGCCATCAATAAGTGGCGACGTCGGTCCAGAAGCGGTCGAGGTGTTGGTGGTGGAGACGACCAGGGAATCCACCGTCTTAGATGGGACGGCGACGGAAACGGAGACTGCCATAGAACCCGTCGCCGACACCACTTCTTCTCTCCTTGAAGATGTCCCTCCCAACGTCGGGGAGAATGAAGAAATCAAGGAGATAACGATGGAGATCGCAGCGGTGGAGGGAACAACAGGAGATATATCGGAAGAGGCTGCTCAACTTCTGCTCAACTTTTCCTCTGTCGTCGAACGCCCCATCACCCCTCCCAAAGGCCTGATGGAGAAGATCCTCGAAGGAGAATCCACGGTGGACGATCACATGGAGCAGGAAACAGGACAACGACCGTATCCTTTTACACCGCCGGATGACAAGAGCTCGCCTACTCAACCCTCCATCTCCGTCGCCAACCTCTTGTCATTACAAATCGAATCCTCCACTTCCACTTCGATTGTCTCCCTCCCTCCCGCTCCTCTCGCCTCCATTTCCACCACCAGCCCTGAACCCCCGACGAAACCGAAACCAAAGCGAAAGCGCAATGCCGTTGCCGGACCTTCGCGTCGGGCGTCCGTTGAGCGACCTTCGCACTGGATGGGCGAGGATAATACTGATATTCGATGTATCTGCGGGGTTGACGAAGACGATGGATTCACCATCCAGTGTGATGGATGTGGCGCATGGGAGCATGGCTCGTGCTTTGGGTATCTCGATGCGGCCTCTGCGCCAGATACCTATCTGTGCGAGATATGTGAACCCAGGCCGTTCGACGCTACTATCGCTCGTACGCAGCAACTGGCGAGGATCCACTTCGAGGCGTTCGAAGCGACTCGTCGCGCGGCTCTAGTGCGGGGTTTAGGGGAGGAAGGGGATGTCAAGGAGAAAGAAAAGGAGAAGGAAAAGGAAAAGGGGAAGCCCAGGGGAAAAGCTAAACGGGCGCGAACGGATTCAATCATGGACGACACGCAAGACCGCGAGTCGGTCAAGGAACACTCGCCGCTGTCCATGGCGCCCCCACCGTCGAAACCGAAACGTCGAGTCCCGGGGCCAAAGCCCAGAAACAAGCAGATGATACCGGATGGCCCACCTGCACCTGCGACCTTTAAGGAACCCCTGCCGCCTGTGGAGGCGGACGACGATTATTTCAAGGTCGAGCCGTGGGCATTGGAATTTACCCCTATCGAAAACAACGTGGTCCGAGGGGTGAAGACGCGGCAGATGATGTGCAGTGTGTATCGCGAGTGGGTGGATGGGGACGACGAAGTGGTGATGCGCAAGAAACGACCGATTCACGATGGGTCCGGTCTGCCCTCGCCGACAGAACCTGGCATCTTGCGTCTTTCTCCAGAGATCTTATTTGCCCCGCCCGACTTCGGTATCCTCGCTCCACCGATCCCACCGGTCTTTCTCTCGGGTCCAGACCTAGCTGCCCTCGCGTCCCCGACGTCTATCAAGCCAATCGCCGATTCGTCTTGTTTCCTCCCGCTAAACTATACGGAACTCGCCGCGTCTACGGGGATCTACACGCGACCTGCAGTCTATGGGGTATTTGCCGATGAGCCAATACCCACCGGATCCTTCCTGGGCGACTACCGAGGCGAGATTGTCGAGTCGCAAGCATATCGACGCGATCCGATCAACCAGTATTCCGGCCTGGGGATCCCGAAACCTTATGTCCGAAGCATTGGTCCACCCATAGATCTCGTGATCGACGCGAGAGGCTATGGCTGCAACTTGCGATTCATCCGGAGCGGGTGTCACCCCAATGTCGTTCTCCGTCCAAGCTTTTACCGAAAGGCAGAGACCGAGACGCCGCAGCTCAAGTTCGGGATCTTCGCGTCGAAGGATATCGGGAAGAAGGAGGAGATCGTCCTCGGTTGGGAATGGGACGATCAGCACGTTGTGCACTTCCTCAAGACGATGGTTGAGACTCCCGCGCACGTCGAGCTGCCACCCCGCACGCTCGCCGTTATTCGAAGCAAGTTTGAATCGGTCATCACGCACCTCCTGGGAACGTTTTCGAGCTGCGCGTGCGAGTCGCCGGTGGACTGTGCGATTGCCCAAATGTGTCGATTGGTCGAGGGGTCTGGGGGCGATGGACTTGGCGGGAAGGGCAGAGTGAGGCGCAAAGCCGAGCTGGGCGAGCTGGTCGGCGCGATTCGAGGGTGGAGGCGGAGGGAAAACGAAGAGAAGGAGATGGACAAGTGGAGAATGCCAGAATTTGGGCTGGACCTCAAGCGCTTCCACTTGGGGTTGGAGGCGGTCGGTGCGCCAATGGAGGACGAGGCGATGGAGCTTGATGACAAGGAGGACGAGACGGACATGGACGTGGACGTGGACGTGGACATGGACATGGATGTGCAAGTGGACGAGACGGAAGTGGAGGCGACCCCGGTGACTCAAGCGCGACCTCTCCCCCCACTCCCTCCGGCCAGCGATACGATCACCGCGCCACCGCAACCAATCTCCTCCTCGCCCCATACATCGATTCGACCTTCAGCCGCAGTGCCTACACAACGGAAACTCTCAGCGTCTCCCTCGCCATCGCTGCAACCCAAGGCCAAACTCCGCAGGGTGGACTCATCGTCATCTCTTTCTTCCGTTGCATCCAACTCGTCACTATCGGATGATGACGGCGAGCTGTCTGATGCGACGACGGCCACTTTGCCGAAATCCCAGTTCTCCGAGGACGAAGCGTCAGAGGCTGAAGAGGAGCGGACTCCGAAGCGCACCGTCAAGTCCAGCCCGACGAAACGGACTCCACGCAAGGGCCCGAGACGGAAAGGTGTGGTGTTCTCGTCAGACGACGACGAAGGGGATGAAGAGGAGGAGCTTCGACCGGTCGTGCCGAGGAAGCGAAAATCAGCTGTCATTCCCACACCCCTGAAACGTTCGCCCTCTCCCCCTAGGAAGAGACCGACTCCCGCCTCGAAAGAGCCAACACCTCCTCCACCCAGAGAACTTAGTGTCCCACTGAAAGTATCAACTCCGCCACCGAGAGAACCCACTCCGCCACCCAGAGAGCCCACTCCTCCGCCGAAAGAGCCTACGCCTCCACCGAAAGAGCCGACGCCGCCGCCTCCGGAACCGCCCAAGAAAGTCTCGCTGGCAGACTATCTCAAGCAGCACAAGATCCGCAAAGACTCGTCGTCCCTTCCGCCCGCGACGCCTTCTCAAGTCACGCCGTCTGATGAGATCCCTGGCTTTGGCAAGATCAAGACGGAGGAATCGCCCAAGGCGTCCAAGATCAACTTGAACGAGCACTTGCCGTCCGAGAGCCCGCGACCTGGCGCGACCCCGATCGTGCCGTCCGCGGCCTTTACGCCGCGTCCCTCGGCATCGTACACCCCCCGCGCGAGCATGTCGGATCTCCCATCGGCATCCTCGTCTTACACACCCCCATCACAATTCGGCTCGTATACGCCGTCTTACCAACCGCGAGAGCGGGAAGAGACGACGCCGACTTCGACGGCGTATGTTCCTCGTCCGGTTTTCGACGAGCCGCTCGCTCTCCCTCCGCCTCCGCCTTTGGCCCCGTCGATATCTTACGAACTTCCACCCGTGCTTTCATCGCGAGAGATGCCGCCGCACCAGCTGAATCAATACCCGGCCCAGCATCAGAACCAGCACCAGCATCAGCGCGTCATTCCTACCGGTCCGAAGAACATTCCGCCGCCAACGGGACCGAGAGGCAGTTGGGCACCGGGGGGACCGACGCGGGGCGTGGGGATGGGA
>JASZXS010000202.1:17500-28500 GCA_035521475.1 Tremellales sp. Uapishka_1 | reverse complement strand
ACTTTGGCCGTTGGGCGGTGGGAATTGCTTCATCGGATACGGCTGAAACGGTGCGTTCCCATTACTGAGCCCGTTGGGTGGGCTAGTCAGAGAAGATACAGGACGAAGCGATGCCCCAGCCGGCGGTGTCTATTAGAGAAAGTTCAAGGTCAGTCAACGTCGGTCTCACAATACCAGCTGCGGAGACCCGAAGTCTGGGCGTTCCTTTAAGCTGGTGCACCGCCGCACCTACCTCCTTCCCCTTGTCCTGCTCCTTCCCCTTCTCTTTCTCTTTATCCTTGCCCCGCCCGAATCCCAGGAAGCCGCTCTTGCGCTTGTCCGCTTTGGAGGTCGTCGTCTCCCGGCTCGATTGTCGGTTCATCGGATCCAAGTTCCCCGCACTATTGTTGTTGAATGCTGGACCGGGTGCGGAAGATGCCGGAGACCGTGGGTGGATGGATGGAGATGGGGCTTCGAACGGCGAGACCGTCGGCTGAGACTTGCGCGATCTCCACATTGTGCGGCGAGGGGGGGCGGTGTATGTACCAGCGGGTATGGGGATGGGCGATCTACTGGCTGTCAAACTGTTATAGCCTGCTGCAGCGTAGATGGACCGTTGCACCAAATGTCCAGGAACCAAACTTCGTCCCGAACACCGCCTCGATTACCCTGAATCATGCGTCACTAATCGAGGTAGAGTAAGCTTACAGACAAAACCAGGACGCAGCGGGAGGGAAGGCGGTAAGCTTTACTAAGAGAACGCATTGGGCGGCAGATGGGCAGCTTGGCGGGAGCCCCGTCGACATTAATGAAAGTGTCCATAGTTGGTGAATATCTGTACTACAGACTAAACAAACAAGATACGAAAGTAGTCTACCTTGCTCTTCCGCGGATCTGCTCCGCTTTTCCGTGTATACTATTCTAGAGCATGATGGCACCTGCACCGGCAAAGAGAGCGACGGCCGAGAAGAGACCGGCAAAGGCGGGACCGTAGTTGACTCCAGTGTAGATTGCCATGGCGCCCGACTGAGATCCCGAGGCAGAAGCCGAGGCAGAGGAAGCAGCAGAGCCCGAAGCCTTGGAGGTGGCAGAGGTAGAGGCGGCGGCGACACCGGTCTGGGTGGATCCAGAGATCGAAGCGGATCCAGAGGCTGAAGACGAAGCGGAGGCGGAAGAAGAAGCTCCGCTGGAAGCGGCGGAGGACGAGCCGCTGGATCCAGAGACGGCAACTCCGGCCCCACCGATGGTCGAGTACGAGATACAATTGGAGGTGGCGGGGACAGAGTAGGCGGCGGAGGGGGTAACGGTGTATCCAACGGTGAACAGTCCAACAGAGGTCGAGTCGACAGTGTAAGAACCAGTGTATCGCTGAGCAAAGGTCGAGGTGGATCCGTTGGCCAGGGGGTAAACACCTGGAGGGTAGGCAGAGTCACCGTCACACTCGGTGAACGAGTTGTCGGTGTAGCTGTAGGATGGTTAGATTCGCTGCTACAACAGTTCGGCTGCAGAAAGACTCACTCTCCGGGCATGACCCATTCACAACCCATCTCGTCGAGCGTATGCTGGCACATGATCTCGGCAGAGTAGGTAGAGTTCTCGGCGATACAGATTCGGAGACAGAACTGGTCGTAGGCCATGTAGCTGGGGAGGGATCAGTAGCGGCTCCACGTTTGTACACGCAAGTTACTCACTTCATCCACTCTTCGTACGAAACGTCGGAACCAGTGGCATTGGTCGTAACGTTGCCTCCAACGGGGTTTCCGAGTCCGGTCGCACCATGGGGATCGAGCTCTCCTCCCTCGTCGCCGGACTGGATGTTCAACTTGGTAAAGTCACCGAAACTGCGACGGATCAGCACAGGCTCAGGGTCGGAAATCCGGGGTCCACCATGCGACTTACCCCTGGATTTGCCAGTAGAGAGGCGTCTTGACGAAATGAACGGCGGTGAAGACACCGTCGGGGATAGTACGGGCGTCGTTTCGTTGTTCTGCAATATCTCGTCGTGAGCGAGGCTGCGGGATGCAAATAAGGGAAAAAGACGCACGCGTGCACCAGGCAACTTCGATAGCCTCCGAGTCTCCGATTGTCACACCGGTATTGGGAGGGGCAAAGAGACAGCTGTTTAGACCATTAGGAATTAAGGACGGAAGACAGAGAAAGGGAACGCACAAATCGTCGATGGAGTTGAGAGAAATGAGACGGGAGTAGGAGGTTTGGTTGACGGCGGTACCGAGGGAGGCGGCGGTGGGGTTCGTCACACCCATCGTTCCGGTGGCAGTGACAGCGGCTTGGGCCTAACAGTCATGTCAGCGGAAAGGTCGTGCATAGGAAAGCGGCGACACTTACGACTCCGGCCATGGCGGCGGCTCCGAGAAGGATGGCAGAAAGCATGATGGTGGGCTGGCGCGTTGTTAGTGGGGGTGTCCAGGAGGTGAAGGCGACGAGATTGGGCTCACATTTCTGTTAGACAGCAGAGACGGCGAAAGGAAAGAGAACGAAAAGGACAATGATCAGTTCCGACGGCTCCAACCGTTTCACTGCGATGAAAGGGGACGTACGTGTGGTTGTTAGGTGAAAGGGAGGAGGTGGATACTACTAGACGCGTGAGTCGTTAAAATGCAAAGCGGATACTATGAGCGGCGTCGAGGTGAGATGGGATCGTGTAAATGAATGTGCGAGTGGGAAGTGGGAAGTGGGAAGTGAGATGTGGATGGAAAGCGGTGAAAGAAGGGGAATGAACCGTGGTCCAGGCGGGCAGCGTCAAACAACGGAAGCGAATCCCCGTGGACGCGCGTATTTTTCCTGCACAGCTTGGATCGCCCAAACCCCTGAATCACCGCTCGAAATAAACATCCCGCCGTACGGCGCCCGCAGTCAAGCGAAGCGGGGGTCAGGATATGTCCAGACGGGCAGACGCGTTTCCTTGGGTCGTGCATATGGACTGACTGTCGCTATGTACTGGTCTTGACAAAGCAAGAGGGGATGCAAAGGTGTCCTGCTGTATGGTGTGGTTCCGTAGGTAGAAGGAGGCAATGGGGGCTCTAGCGGGCAAGACTACGCTGGAAATGGGGCCTTGCTCCAATGGATCAATCGCCCTTACCGCCCATTTCTCGCACCCGTTTCATGTGTGTTTCCCCTTGGAGTGCACTGTGCACCGTGCCACAGGAGCTTTTGTCGGCAGGGTTCTATTCTAGACGTCATGGATAGGAGATTCCATATCGGGTCACGGGCTCAACATCTGACATGACACGCTCGATAGGCAAGAAACGTACTGCAACGAATTCAGCCGACTTTGCGGAGTCGGCGGATGGAAAAGGTACATCCGAGCTTCTGTTGGGAAAAGGTGGACACTGACGAGACAGCGACTGCCTGACAAGATATTCGCTTGTATCCCGTCAACTGTAGAAATCAAGGAGATCCTTCTCGCCGTGCAACATCCAAGTTTGGTCTTATGCCGGCTCTCTCGGTCTTGATGGCGCAGACTCTGAGTTGAGCACCTACGTCTGCAATCGATCTTCCCTCCGCATTATCGGTCTGCGAGATGACTGAAACTAATCGCCAGCTGATAGGCAGCCCTCCTATGCCGCACGAAACTGGATCAGGTCCGCAAGCGACGGCACAGATGCTACGACTGATCAGCTAGACGAGTTTCCGCATCCGTCTGGGCCGAGTTCTGACACATCCGAGCAGTCGGCCGCAGTCGCACTAGTACACTCATGCATCACCGCGTCAGTCCTAACAAAGACCCGATTAAGCCTTGAGCGCGAATTCTGCCATGCAATGATCAGCTGTGTCCCGCTGCGGGCTGACCACCACACTTACTCCTCTGGGGGAAGTGGATGGCCTTCTTGTGGGCCTTCTCGGTGATAGCAGAAGACTCCTTGGCGGACAGTCGTCGTCGGATCGCTCGGGTCTTCTTGTATCGCAGGTCGAGGGGCATGTCTGTGGGGGAAAGAGCAGCAGAAGGAGATGTATTCCAAAGGATCAGGGCGAAGAGCGAAAAGAGGGAAGGGGAGACCGAGACGGAGGTCGGAAGAGAGATCGGCAGAGCATCGGCGTAGAGCGAGGAGAATCGTAGCGGGAGAGGAGGAGCAGGAGGTCTAGGTCAGCGTACGACCTCATCCCTCAGATCATCTCTACGCACACTTCTTTCCCTTGTAGAATTCTTTGAGGTTTTGTCTTTGCTTCTGGTTGATGACGGTAAGGACTCGGGCAATCGACTTTCGGACAGAGTTGCTGTGACCAGAAAGAGTCAGCATGGTTCTCCGGTCGATGCTTCTCGCCCCCGTCCACTCGCTTCCATCTTCCCCTCCTGTCCCATGATTCCATGGGCAATCTCAACACCTATCGGTGTCTAGCCTCCTCCACAACGACACCGTACACGAGTGCGCCCAAGTCCGCTCTCCTTCACGTCCCTGCACCCCTGATTCCACATCCTTCTCCACCTTCCCTGCGTCCAACCCAACAACCCAGCAATGCAACGAAAACCCGACACCCACATCTTGGTGACCTTGCTAGCGGATCCACCGGCGATCTTGGCGACTCGCAAAGAACCGAGCTCGGTCTTGAGCTCGTTCAATTGCTCAAAGAGGTCGGTCTTGCTCCTGTAGTCATGCCCTCGTCAGCATGTCCTCTCCCCTATACACCATCGTAGCCACCTACTTGGACTGCAGCTCGAAAGCCCTGATCTTGGAGGATGAGGAGGCCATTTTTCTGTATCTCTCGTCAGCGGGAGGTCGTGGGTCGTTCTAGAGGGGGTGACTGACAGAATCGGTTTCTTGAGGTGATCAATGAGAAATCCTGCAGTCCTACAAGCAATCCACGGAGCCGCCCACCACCATTCAGGGATTGCAGCAAAACGCCAGATTGCCCCTTTGGGAATCTAGCGAGACGCAGGACATCGGATATAACCACCGCCACCCTCCGACAGTTTCGATCTCGCGTCCATCCTCTCCCCCTACAAATGAGGTGTACTTGGCGGGACACTAGAAATGATATGATTTCTGATCCCGCGAGTGACGCGTGGTAAGCAGTCCGAGAGGTTCCTGCCACCCTCTACACGCCTGGATATCCCTCCGCCTTTCGACTTCTCTCAGCTTTAATTCGATTCCACATCTCAGTTCAGACCTCTGCGAATGTCCAAGATGGTCAAAATAACGTTCAAGACCGTGCAAAACAAGGTAGATACCGCTTTGCAGTACTCCTTCCTGTCTTTGCCACTGACATGATTCGCTTCTCGTAGCCCTTCACGATCGACGCCGAGGAGAGCGAGACGGTCAGGCAGGAATTGACATGTACGCGCGGAGCTGACGGGATGGTGTAGGTCGTCGACCTGAAGAAACGAATTCAGGAGTCGCAGACATTCCCGGCAGAGCTGCAGAAGCTCATCTACTCTGGTACGCTATCTGTCAACAGCCACTTGCTTTAAGTGATACCCGGCTAATTTATTGTTAGGCAAAATCCTCCAGGATGCCGCAACCATCGGCTCGCTTAACATCAAGGAGAAGGATTTCCTAGTCGTCATGGTATCAAAAGTGGGTTTCTTTGGTCGGTTATACAATCACCTCTCTGACGAACGTCGTGCTCAGCCCAAGGCTGCTCCCGCTGCTCCCACACCCGCTCCCATCCCCGTCCTTGAGAGTGCTCCCCCTGTGCCAGAGCCCGCTCCTGAGGCAGCGTCAACCCCCGCGCAGGCTGCCCCGCAAGCTGGAGGATCATCCGCTCCGCAAGGAGGTTCTTTCAGTAGGTCACTCCTTGTCTTGGTCATCGAGTGAAGCTGACTGTCGCTTTTTGCAGTCACTGGACCGGAACTGCAATCTGCCATCTCGAGTATGGTCGAGATGGGCTTTGAGAGGGATCAAGTGATGAAGGCTCTCCGAGCGAGCTTTAACAACCCCGACCGAGCGGTCGAATACCTGATGAACGGCCATATTCCAGAGACGGAAGCTTTGGCACCTCCGCCCGCTCCTCCTGCTGCCGTGGATACCCTTTCTTACTGTATAAGATGACCGCTTACTCTGTCCCTTCCAGCCCGCCGCTGCTCCCGCTCCTGCACCAGTAGCTGTGGCCCCAGCTCCCGTCCAACCCGCTGCAGCTCCCGTCGCCGCTCCTCCGGCGGGTGGTGCCGGTGCAGAGAACCTCTTTGCTGTGAGTTCCGATGGGCTTCAGTTTTGACTTGTGGCTGAACAAAATATCCGAACAGGCTGCTGAAGCTGCCAGTGCGTTTGGTTTCAGGTCGCATATCGTCCGAGCTAAAGCATACCTCAGTGAACCGTGATCGAGGAACACCGGCCGGAGGAGCGCCTGGTGGTGGAGCCGGATTGGCCGGACTTGCCGGAATGGGAGACATCATTAACTCGCCCCAGCTTCAACGTGTCCGAGAAGTAGGTGACTTACTAGAGAATCTTGTGCAAGGTGCTGATCAATGTCCTCTAGATGGTCCAACAGAACCCTGCCCTTCTCCAACCCCTCCTCCAAGAGATCGCCTCCGCAAACCCGCAATTAGCTCAAGCTATCAACGAGAATCCGCAAGCGCTGTATGAACTCTTGGGTGGCGGAGGAGATGGCGATGATGACGACGAGTACGGAGGCCAGCAAGTGATGCAAGTCAACCTCACGCAGGACGAGGCGGCGGCCGTTGAGCGAGTGAGTGATCAAACGACGAAAATTCATCAAAGGCGCTAATGGTTTCTCCAGTTGGAAGCGCTTGGTTTCGACAGGCAGATGGTACTACAGGCGTACATGCTCTGCGACAAGAACGAGGAACTGGCGGCGAACTTCTTGTTCGACAATGGAGACGAGGATCAATAGAAAGACAAAGGTGATAGCTTGAAGAAAATATTTCGAGTGTGATTTATGTATCCATCATGGTTCCAGTAACGGCGGTTCTTGTTGACTGCAAGGTGTGACTTATCGTCAAAGGTCAGGCAAAACTCGACCAAGACCAAAGCCCACTCCTGCCCCTCGTGCGGTAAGTTGCACATGTCGTCAAGGACCCATTGCATCAAGACGACCATACGGCCGAGCGCTCGTTATCCAAGTAACCGTCTCTGCGCGGTTCCAGCACGACCAGCCTTTGGTGCTGTTCCCGTTCTCCTCTCTTCGGCCGCCCCTGTAACCACACCGCTCGTGAACCTAGATGGACATGCTCGACCATGCCTTCCCCACTCCTCAGTCCCTCACGTTCATTGTCTATACTCTTATGTCTTCGTAGCACGTCCTGGTGACTGCGCTTTGTTTTACACGGCGTTGATCGTCTAGCATGGTCAAAGGGGACGGGATCCAGTGTTTCTCTTCCGCATCGAACCTCCGCTGCCAGGGTCTGTCCGAGACCGAGTATATCGGTTTGTCTTGAGGGCAAAGGAAAGGAGGGGACGAGCGCTGACGCTCTCCCTCTGCCAGCCTCGTTTATCGCGAGCGGTCTGCAAGTTCTGCTGGTGCCGCCTTTGTGCTTGGTACTGCGGCGCACACCTTGGTCGTGCGTTCTTGAATCTTGGCTTGTGAGAAGCGTGCTGACCGAGTCCCGGCCGTGGAACAGAAGCGTCGTTTTCTTGACAATCGAGATCCTGTTGTCTGTCGCACTGGCCGCTTGGGACTTTGCGAACCATCTGAGGGTGCCCAGTCCGACGTCGTTCGAGACCGAGGACACGGCGCTGGGTAAGTGTCTATTTCCGCCCAAAGGATGACGCCAACAGCGGGATGACGACAAAGCTATCTCCGCCGCTCTCCCGACGCTAGTCTTGCTCTTGTATACCACCGCGCTCCTTCTCTCGACACTACGAGCATTCCTTCCGCCGGCGCTGCGAGCTACGCCGTGCACTCACGCCTTTGCATGGCTGATCCTTCCGGCGGTGCCCATCGCGTTCACGGGCGGATTACTGGGTTCCTTCCTGCTGGTCAAATACGGCGAGTCGTCGTTTCTTCAGCTTGGGCTCGTCCTAAGATCCGCGCAGTCGTATCGCCTACCGACCCGTTTCTGACCATGCTGGGGTTCTCGACCGAATCCGATGGGCTCCTGCACAAAATCCTCTCGGACGCGGGTGCGATTGCCGGTGGGTCAAGTGGCGAATGAAGTGACTTCGGCATACTGACGACCGCGGTCCCTCCTTTTTTCCCCAGCCTCAACCTACGTCCTCTTCCCCTTCCTCCTTTCTCTCATCCTCCTCCTGCATCCCGAGTCCCGACGACGATGGACAAACTCGCACTCCCTCCCCACGCTGCTCGCCCTCGCCATAGGGCTCCTCCTAGCCGCGACCGACGTCGGACTCTCTATTATCCCCTCATCGTTCCCGCTGATCCTCATGCGCCGTATCATCGCCTTCCTCTCACGAGCATCGTTAGTCATCGGTACCGTGCTCCTCTATCGGCCCGGTTCGCCGCAGGACATGACGCGAATCTATTCGGGCACGACGTCATCGCCGGAAAGCGGAAAGCGGACACCTAGACCGCCGAGATTGCAGATCAGCGGACCGGTACAAGAGTCGTTCAAACACATGGACACGAACCAGACGAGGGACTTTCACCACGAGCATGCAAAGAAGTTTGGCTGGCCGACGAATACCCAGCAAGCTGTCGCGCCCGGACGTGTCGTGCTTCGGACTGTGCGTGCTGTCTCCCGCGGTGCGTTTCTGGACACTGATGTTTGTTGTCTTGCAAAGCCCGCACGAGATGCACCAGTGCTGTCATTCACGCCGTCGGTCTCGGATCTCGGTCTTCTCCGAGAACTTCAGTCGACCATCACGCGCCCCTCGACACCGATCCACAACCCCCCGAGGCCCCTAGTCCACAATCCTACCTGCGGTGCCGATACGCCCACGAGGAAATATTCAGGTTCGATTTATGCGGCGTCGGACACCTCGTTGCGACTATCAGATGTCCCGCCTACGCCGAAGCTGCGCTCTCCTGCAAGGGCTAGAATCGCTCATCCGTTCACCGCTACCGCTAGCGATGACGGTATCACGCTGAAAACGATACCGCGGTACCGAGCGGAGGAGCGGACCCTTACGGTCGCCGACGCCTTTCCGCGAGTCAACTCGATCAAACGTAAACCCGTGCCGACCTTCGATAGCGACTTACCGGGCCTGAAGATGAGCTCGAGACCTCCCCGTTCGCCAGGGAGGCAGCCGAGCAATAGGCGGGTCCGACTGACACGGCGGGAGACGGATCCATCGCAAGCTGTCGTTCCTGAAATCTATTCTCCCACATCCATCTACTCCACCGTAGAAGAGAATTTGTTCTTCAAGACGCCGACGCAGTCACCAGACGATCATCCGAGTCCGCTCAAGGAGGCCAATGTCCTCTCGGAAGAAGCGGACGTCAAGATCCTGAGCAGCCTGTCACGGCTGCAGCGAGATGCTGGGATCGTAGCCGATCCTAGGAGGTTGCAAGGCCTCGTGGTAATCGTACAGAAGGAGGGAGAGGAGGAGGATGGAGAAGACGGGCAGAGTATCAGCAGTATAGCTTTCAGCTTCACCTCCTTGAATACCCTGGACGAAACGCCAAGGGCCGAAAGGCAGGAGTTTGACTTTGGGGAAAGAGGAGAAGCCTGGGTGTGATGATGCTATTAAAGAATAAGTATTTTACAGATGCTATATAGCCTTGACTTGACCTCTGGATCGCATATCCACTAAATGTCGTCGCTGAACCACTTCCCTTCCTCCTCCTCGTCAACCTCTTCATCCCCTGTATCTCCCTCGTCATCCTCCGAGCCTTTGCTATCCATCACTTCGTCATCCTGTTCATCCGCTGAGTCGTCCTCTTCCACAGGGTTGTCGATCTGCATTATATCAGCCCAGCTTGCATAAACGGAGGCAGCTTCGACAGACCAATCGGATGAACTCAGCCGCCACCTCCTCGTTTGCGTCGATCCCCACGGCCTTACCGAACCAGCCTCTTGCTTGACGCACTAGACTCGCATTGAGGGGTTCTTTCCCGGCCACAGAGGAGTGCTCGGTGAGCGGTCCCGCTGTGGAGGTGGAAGATGCTGTGCTCTCCCTCGATGATCGCGCAGCTGGAGCAGGTGCCGCACGAGCGGAAGGCGGTTGAGCGAGGTAAAAGGCGAGCAAGCCGGCGTAGGTGTGGAGAGGGGCCGAGAGGAGATACGGGACGGAGGGGAGGTAGCTTTTGAGGATGTCAGCATGAACGGAAAGGGGTCCTCAAGGATGAACACGAGGGGAGAAATCGTGAGAAAAGGGAAACAATTGGGAGGTGCCGTGGGAGGAGAAGGATGAGGAGGGAGAATAGGGGAAGAACCTTGCGCGAAGCTGAAAGACAGGAGAGGGCGACGATGGGCAAAAGCGAGAAGGAAAGTGCCCAGTCAGAGAGGCACTCACGTTTCCAGCTCATCCAGAGCCGCTCGATGACGGTGGTTATTAATGAGGTGGAGAACCAAAGCGTGCAGAAGCGCTGGTTTCTAGTGCCATACTGTCAGCAGAGCTTCTGCACCTGTATCACTCGACTGACATCATGTTCCTTGCTTGCTATGCGCAGAGACACGAGCCATCGTTCCGTATCTCGCCCTCCCTCTTGTGACAGCAGCTGTGAATTGGAACGAAGTCCGTCCGAGGTGGCCGAAAGCAGCTCCAAACCCCAGTACCATCTAGACTTCCAGTCGACCTCTCTGCATCTTATCTTTGGGTTCCCGTTCGTCAATACGCAGCAGACTGACCGGCTACCGACTTACCAGGATCGCCCAAGCCCGCTTGGCTCGCTCGACTTCGCCACGGAGCAGACAGACATGGAGCAGGTCCGTCAAGTTCTGAATGTATATTCGTCTGATCGAAGTGGTGCTATGATCACGATGTGGTACCAGCGTGAGGGCTGCTGTCGGCATGTACTCTACTGCAGCCGATGCATCCCTCTGGCTGTTTTTGTGTGAGCGTATGAGCCCGAACAATAAAAACCACAAGCGCGTCGCTGCTCCGGCGTTATGTTGAAACTCCGATGCAAGGGCGTTTTTTTGGCGGGCTGGCACGGCCGGTGGGACGCATGGCGTTGGCTGGGAAAACTTTTACACCTCTCTC
>JASZXS010000202.1:0-12500 GCA_035521475.1 Tremellales sp. Uapishka_1 | reverse complement strand
AGAAAAAGGTATTGAGACGGCGGTTGAGGAAGAGGAAGCGGTACAGAATATAGTAGAAGAGGAGGAGACTGTACAGAAGGTGAGGTCGTGCTACCAGGCTATTCGTGGGGAGCTGATGACGAGCTTGTTAGAGTCCGACGCCTCCCGTAGAGATTCCACCACACACATCGCCTTTGAAAAATATCACGCCAGCCCTGAATGCTCCTCGTCCGCGATTGTCATCGGTTGCAAGCGGCAGTGCGCCCAAACCAGGCTCGATCATTCAATACAAGAACAGTCAGTCTTTCTTTCGCCCTCTTCCCCCTCGCTTCAGCCCTGACTGAACTGAATATATCAGAAAACGATCTATCGGCCGTCTTGGCGAAGTTTCCCGGCGCAAAGAGGAGCGGCATGTCGAAAAAATTCAAGATCCCCTCGCTGCACTCAAAGATCGGTCCACCGGCCAAGCCGTTGCCCCCTGCGCCCGTCAAGGCGGTCAGAAAGAAGAAGGGAGACGAGAGCGACGAGGAGAGTTCTGAAGAGGAAAGCGATGGTGAAGGTGGGAGGCGGAAGAAGGACAAGAACAAGGCCAAGGGGATGGAATGGTATATGGTAGAAGATTAGTGGTGTCTGTGGTTGTTGTTCGTTGTTCCGTCATTGCATTGCTCTTGTACCCGTGTACCCGTTGCTGCACCGACTCGACTGCCAATGAGTCTGTTGGTCATAGCCGAATTTGCTTCCGAGATCAGACGCGTCAGATCGCGACGGGACATTGCATCTCGACACTTGATTTCCTCCTCCTCCACACAGGTCTTCTTCTTGAAGATATACACGAATCTGGCAGTGGGACAATACATCCTATTGTCTAACACGCTGTTCTGAAGCCTCAGGTCACTTGGAGCCATAATAATCCGATAAAAATGGTGAGCAATAGTCTCCTTCCCCTCTCTATATTTCCTTCCCATTCATGTCTGATTAATTCTCTCGTCTATAGCAGATGTACAGCGGCGAGTCTTCTGCGGCTGCGAAGCCGCAGTTTGATATGGGTGAGTCTGCCCACTTGAACGGAAGGATCTGGGCTGACCTCCACCTTGCAGATGAGGATTCGCAGGACAAGTTTTGTAAATTCGTTGGTAGGATGCCGGCTGTGAGTCTAGTTACCGAAACGAGATGCACTCTGACTTGACTGATGATCGCAGAAACCCGAGGGAATGGTCCGCTTGTTCGATCGACAGGTACGTTATCATCTTCTGCTTTACATTCGGCTCACTCTCAGACAGGATTACTACTCTGCGCACGGCGTCGATGCCCTCCTCATCGCGCACCAGGTCTACAAGACGACCAACGTGATCAAATACCTCGGCTCGTCTCGAGCGTCGTCCTCGTCTGCGCACGGGCTACCCTCGGTCACCATCTCCACCGCGCTCACGAAAGCATTCCTGAGAGAATGTTTGACCACGAAGCAGATGCGGATCGAGATCTATCAGCCCGAGGAGGATGCCAAGGGGCGAAGAGACAAGACCCGATGGGTGCTGGGCAAGACCGCCAGTCCGGGTAATATAAGTCAGGTCGAGGACCTGCTGTTCAGTCATACGGATCTGATCGCGAATGCCGTCTCCATGGCGCTGAAGATCACAACGAGGGACAAAGAAAGATGGGTGGGTTGTGCGTTTGTCGACGTGCAAGAGAAGACCATTGGTGTGGCGGAGTATGTGGAGGACGAGAATTTTGGGAATACCGAGGTGAGTAGATGTTGAGCGTTGTGGGTACCTTATGGTGGCTGATGTGGGTGCCACAGTCGCTGTTGATTCAGCTCGGAGTCAAAGAATGCGTTATGCAGGCGGATGATAAAAGAGCGGATCATGACCTAACCAAGCTGAGGACATTGGTCGAGAGGTGTGGAGTTATCGTCACAGAAAGAAAATCATGTGGGTCGCTCTTTCTCGGTTTGAACCGGAGCTTATGACTCTTCCAGCCGACTATAACGCTCAGAATATCGAGCAGGATGTCAACCGCCTGCTGGACGAGGACCATTCCGCTGTCGCCCTTCGTGAGTGATGCCACGGTCGAAGCAGTCTATTTCGATTGACATCTGGGCAGCCGAGTTTGACCTAAAAATCGCCATGTCTTCTCTCGCCGCCCTCCTTTGCTACCTCGGTCTATTGTCCGACACAGGACTCCACGGCCAACTCAAACTACACCACCACGACCTTTCTCAATACATGAAACTCGACGCATCGGCACTCAAAGCTCTGAACCTAATGCCGAATCCGTTGGAATTGGGTGGTAACAAGAACATGAGCTTGTTTGGCCTGTTGAACCGTTGCAAGACGAGTCAAGGACAGAGGCTGCTGGGCAGATGGCTGAAGCAGCCCCTCGTCAATTTGCATGAGATTGGTGCGTTCGTATGTATCCTGTTGGTGTGGTATGCTGACTGAATCGCAGAAAAGCGACAGAATCTGGTTCATGTGTTTGTCAATGACACTATCAGCAGGAAGACCATTCAGGACCAGTATCTTCGAATGATGCCTGATTTCCACCGGATATCGAAAAAGTTCCATCGTGGACAGGCGTCTCTCGAAGATGTCGTCAGAGTATATCAGGCAGTTGGCATCGTGAGTTTGCCATCTTTTTGAGACCTGCTGGACCTGACCCACACAACATAGCTACCGAAAATCATCGAATGTCTGGAAAATCTCAATACCTCTGAAGCACCGTTCAGCGCTCTTGTCCGCGAGCAGTTCCTCACTCGTCTCGAAGTCAGTCATAAACTTGTCGTTACTTGAACGACCGTTGACTCAGTGTGCAAGGACTCCAACCTCAAACTCGAAAATTACAAGGAGATGGTCGAGTCAACGATCGATCTTGACGAGCTCAGTCATCACAACTACGTTCTTCTGCCGACTCTCGATAACGAGCTTCAGGTGGCCAGAGATGAGCTGGAGAGGGTGAGAAATGGTCTGGACGATGAGCATGAAAGAGTGGGCGCCGAACTAGGCATCGACATTGAGAAGAAGCTACATCTCGAGAATCACCAAGTTTACAAATACTCCTTTAGGATCACCAAGGCGGTAAGTCTTCCGTTACCTGCCGACGAGATGGGGAACTGATAGACGGAAAAAGGAAGCTGGTTTGATCCGTAATAAGAGGCAATATCAGGAACTGTCGACGCAGAAATCCGGCACGATATTCACCACCTCGACATTGCGGCAACTGAGTGATGAGTATTCTACGTTGCAAGAGTCTTATGAGAAGACTCAGAGGCATCTCGTCAAAGAGGTGGTCGGCATTGCAGGTGAGTCCGCCCAACCTCGGGTCATACCACGATTGACATCGCTCAGCATCGTACACTCCATTGTTGGAGAAACTGGACGACATCATCGCAGAGCTAGATGTAATTATCAGGTGAGCGAAGATCACTTCGTCCTGTTTGTCAGCTGAGATGTCTCAGTTTCGCCCACGTCTCGTCCGCAGCGCCTGTACCATATGTCAAGCCTAAAGTCCACGAAATGGGTAGAGGCGATGTGATTGTTTTTGGAGCTCGTCACCCGTGTTTGGAAGTTCAAGACGATATCGAGTTCATTGCGAACGATCACGAAATGAGAAAGGGTATGTCGCTACACTCATTGGAGTCCTGAAGTGCTTATCATGAATTACAGAGGCGAGCGAGTTCATCATTCTCACCGGACCCAATATGGGTGGAAAATCTACCTACATCCGCCAGATCGGAGTCATTGCTCTCATGGCTCAAATAGGATGCTTCGTGCCCGCCGACGAGGCGGAGTTGCCGATATTCGATTGCATCCTGGCTAGAGTAGGAGCTGGCGATTCGCAGCTGAAGGGAGTCTCGACATTTATGGCTGAGATGCTGGAAACGGCTACGATTTTGAAGGTGGGTCCGATCAACCTGGACTGACAATAACATGGCTGACTCTGCGCACCAGTCTGCTACGAAGAATTCCTTGATCATTATCGACGAATTGGGGCGAGGGACGTCTACATACGATGGTTTCGGGTTGGCTTGGGCCATCTCGGAGTGAGCTAGAGCAGCAGCAATCCCGCGACATAAAGCTGACGATGCGGCAGACACATCGCAACGACGATCCGATGTTTCTGCCTTTTTGCTACGCATTTCCACGAACTCACAACGCTGGACCAACAACTACCGCATGTCAAGAACCTGCACGTGAAAGCCTTGGTCCAGCAGAGGACGACTGAGAATGAAGAAACTTCTAAGCAGGAGCGTGATATCACGCTGCTGTACAAGGTGGAGGACGGGATCAGCGACCAGTCTTTTGGTATCCATGTTGCCGAACTCGCCAATTTTCCAGAGAGCGTGGTCAAACTCGCGAAACGAAAGGCGGAGGAGCTGGAAGATTTCGGAGGTATGAAGTTCGACCTCTTGGTACTTGTTTCGGGCTAACGCCATCGCCCCAGACGGTACATCGGAAAACGTCTTCGCGAAGCACTCCAAGATCGAGACCGACGAAGGGACGTTGCTAGTCAAGGAGTTCCTCGACACGTGGAAGAGCCGTATTCATGACGCGGACATGAGCGATGAGGACCAGGTGAAGGAGTTGAGGAGAACGGCAGAGGAGTTTAAGGCGAGATTCGAGGGAAATCCTTGGGTTCAGACCATGATGACCAGTTTCTAGACCAACACGCACATGTATCACCGCCACGACCAAGAAGAGTATGCCTGTACATGAAACCGAACATCACACTGAAGATCTCATTTCGCACACGCTGATATCGATTGTCCTCGAGATAGATTCTCCAACCTGATGGCGATGCAGGCTTGGGAAGGAATGACTACAAATCTACAAGACCCGGCTTCACAACCTTGTCGGCTCCCAACATTTTCGACATCATGTTATCCCCCGTCGAGATGGGCAACAGCTCCCAGACATACTTGGCCAGCCAATAGTTCTGCCCCAGCCAGAATTTGGGTTTCGGGGACGTTGCCGTCATGGCGTCGACGATGTACTTTGCGGTGTCCCGAACAGTGGGAGCCTTGGCGACTTCCTTTCGGAACATCTCTCTGTTGGCTCGAACGATCTCTGGAAAGTTGGGATAGTAGGCCGAAGACTGCTGGGCTTCGGCGGATCGGATATTGAGTGCCGAGTGATCCATGTTGCTGGTGGCGGTAGTGTTGACGAGTGCTGCGGGCAGTCGTCAGTCGAGGACAAGAATCTGCGGAAAGAGGACGCTGCGCGGACTGACCGAGCTCGAGGGTCATGACGTGAACTCCAAGGTTCTTCATTTCCCGTCTCAAAACGTCCGAGAGGGTCTGCAATGCGGCCTAAGGGAGGAGTCAGTACACCATAAGCGAGTGGGGATCACAACAGATCAGACTGACTTTGCTGGAATCGTATCCGCCTTGGAAAGGGACCCCGAGTCTGGACGCGGCGGTCCCGACATTGAGGATCACGGACTCTGTTCCCCCATGGATGGCCGAGTTGGCGAGAAGAGGCGTGAAAGCCTGGATCATTCGCAAAGGACCGAAGAGATTGATTTCATATTGTGCGCGGAGTCCGTCAAGATCCACCTCGAGCAACGGGGAGGAGTCGATAACGCCGGCCTGGGTAGTTCGGATCGCTTATCAGCGTCCGCGCGCTTGATATGGCAAGAGGCAGAGGGAAAAAAGTTTACATTGTTGACGAGGAAATCCAATCTACCGCCGGTAAGGCGGATCACCTCTGCCTTGGCCTTTGCAATGGAGTCGGCATCGGTCACGTCCAGGGACAAGACCTGCTTGATAGTCAGAAATTCGCTGGGACCTTTGATAATGATCAACACACGTCGCATCCCGAGCCTTCCAGCTCATTCAAGGTCGATAGCCGTCGAGCCGTGGCAAAAACCCTGAATCCTCTACCCAGGAATTCTCGGGAAGTCGCGGCGCCAAGGGAGCCAGGCTCGGAGCAGCCGGTGATGAGAACGACGGGACGAGATCCAGATTGCTTCGACATGGTAGACTTGGAGAGAGAGGCCATGCAACAGGACGATCATCTTTATAAGCCGTGGACGGTTGATCGGCCATCGACAGCCGAAGGCCGAATAGCGCAGAGCTTATTCAGCTGATAAGCACGAGGCTGATTAAGCTTGATTTCTCTTACCTCCACCGCCCTTTCTCCCCAATCATCGTGGGAACACCCCAGAATCCTCCTCATCACCAGATGTTCCCTCCCCGGAACGCTCGACGCCACCGCGTCGCTCGCATTCCTCGCCAGGTGATACCGGATATTCTCTACCGCTAGAGGGATCTACACTCTGAGGCATTTGGAGGCGGCAGGCTGCGACGTCGGTCTCTCTTAAGGTCGTCTGGATTGGCCCTACCCCGAGCGACAGATCTTGGAGCTGGATGTCACAGATACAGAGTCGACCCAGAGCGCGAAGTCCGAAATCATCAGATCCATGGGTAGAAGATTGGCTTCTTAGTGCGATGTCAGCGGCTTATCCGATCGGAAAACGATAGCACAGCTTAGCTGGCAATAAAGAGTGCTAAAGTAGTCGTCATAGCAGCTCGCTCCCGGTGGAAGAAAGTGCTCCTTTATTGTTCACAGCTTTGGCGCCTACAAAGGTTGATGAATGTGTTATCATGGCGGCTTCTGCTTAAAAGAGGTGCTCCCATATCGTTCATAGCTTCGGCAGCTACATAGGTTGACCGTTGTCTCGATGCAGCGACTTCTTTCAATGAAAGTGGATTTTTAATTGTTCACAGCTTGGGTGGCAACAAAGGTTGTTTGATGTTTCAATCTAGCGGCTTCTCTTTAAAGAAAGTGTCCCTTTGAGTGTTAAAGGCTTGGGCAGAAGCAAGTGACTATAAAGATACCCACTCCTGTTCGTCGTTTTCTCCCACGACATCCAATCTGCGTTTCTCATTACTGCAACCTTCTACACCAAACACAATGCCACGCCCCGCAGAGGCTGTATCCGCTGGAACCGCCAATAGAAATGAGGGTGTCACCAACGGGGGACCCATTGGCCACGGAATTGCGGTACTAAGCGTAACCAGTCTCCACCGCAGGAGGTACCGCAGTACCCGTAGATCCGCTGGTTATAACGGAGATGACGAAGGAGAATCAATCGAATTCGACAGTTACATGATCTCAGAATCTGACCTAGAAGATGGAAAACCTCGACTTCGAGGCGTTGACATCCGGATAGTCGGTGCTGCTAGTCCCATTACTGTTGACGGAACTAATAATGGGGGGAACAACGCGAATCCCTGGGAGCAATCCGATGGGACCGATGGAACCAATGGCACTAATGAAACCAATGGAACCAATGGAACCAGAGTCCGGTAAACACCCGCTCCATACCGTTCCCTGACCATTCCCCTGAGGACCAAGATGAAGAGCAGAGAGAGAAGGGGGGTAGATGCATCGTCGCAGAAAGACAATATATCCACTCCCTTCACAGCCTCCTGATCACTCACCAAACCTGGTAGTCAACCTCGAGCGGTAAATTGAAGACAGTGTTTGATGTACCGAGAGGCTCTGAAGGGCACCACACGGCGGTGCTGTATTACGACTGCTTACCCGCTCTCTTCCATCTCTTTCCTCTTCGAGGGAACACCACCAGTACGGTCGGGAAAGCTGTGCAAAACACTTGTCAGCCTCTCCTCCTCCTCACGCGTTCCCTCTATTTCCCTTTTTTGATAAATCGCTCAGAGTGATAGCCCGGAGAAATGGCGGCGGCGTTTGATAGTTGAATCAGCGATGTATATGGTTTTGATCAAGGTCACCTGTCTTGATAGCGTATTAATCGAACGCGACGAATCTTTGCGTTGGACGTTGGATCCCGTGAGAGTCAGGCTACCCTCTTGATCCCGGCCCGGAGCAGCCTTTTGACCGCCCAAAGCTGCTTTTGGTATTGCGGAGACCTTCGTAAGCAATGAGGTAAGAATTCATTCATGCGCCGTCCTCGGTCGGTTCCTCATCTACTTCCGGATCCCATCTCACCGCCTGCACCGATCTCACACACAGCTCAAAGTATCCCTCGCTGCCCTGCGTGACACTTGTGTCGTCTCCCTCTCTGCTCGAAACCGCCTGCCCAGCGCGATGGTACCCCGTCGATGGCGAATCCGAGGCAATCAATTCCTCCAGTTCGCGATCACCTTCCACGTCTTCCAGACTAGGTGCGCCCCATCCACCCGCAGCAATCCGACCTGCTTCTGGTCCCGAAACAGAACTAGTACTCGTAGCTGGCAAACCCTCGTCGACTCTTCCTCCCCCGAGGAGCCCAAAGCCGACGGTCCGGATTTGCGATCTCATCATCGGTATTTGAGTCTCAGATGTTTGGCCAGAATTAGTTAGGACGAACGAGGAGAGCGGCAGGTGAAGAGTGGTGTATGTTGGAAGAGGTGGTGAGAGGGGGTCGAGGGGTTCTGGGCTAGACGGGGCGGAAGATTGGGGGAGGGAGAGTCGGTGCTGAAACAAGTCGGATCTGTCTCCCAATTAAGGGCGTGGATTATGGAGAAGGATCTTAAGTATAGCTCACCGAACTGGGCCATCCGTCTGGAGATTCAATACCCATCTCGACCTCCATCCTTCCCAACCCCTGTAGCCGACAACCACTCGCAGATGCGTGTACAGTCCGAGATCCCAGGTGTCTTCACCCCATATCGTGGGCTTCGTCCTGGTTCGGAAAGCAGCGTATCCCGTTCGTATGCGGCTCGCATAAGCTGGCGGAACTGCGAGTGACAAATTGCCGTGAAAGGCCATGTGAGAAGTAGAGGAGGATGCGACTGGGGTCAGAGCACAGGTGGAAAGACCACCAATATCGGCGTCTGAGCCGAGAGCGAATTCGGTTTCCGACGAAACGGGTGGGAGGGCAGAGTTGAAAGAGAAAAGGGTGAGCGGTGGTGGATTCGGCGTCACGTCCATTCGAATGACTGACGGCGAGTTTAGTAGGGCGATCCAGCTAGGGGGAGGCGGTCAAGCATACCTCGAGCGGTGTTGCGCTTAAGAACTCGGAAAGAGCGGTCCAGATACGTCTTGAGAGGTGATGCCATGTTTGAGAGTCTTGTTCCGAGGGGTTTCTGTAGTATAATAATCCTCGAGATCGAGAAGGACCTCCACTTGCTATGGAAGGTGTCCTCGGAGATATTTCGGCGATATCGAGACTGGGTGGATGTGGTTCAGGCAGAGACTCTGTAGATAGCGCTCGTCATGCTCACCTCCTCCTCTGCGCTCTCCTCTACAGACAGAGACAAGAAAGCCAAGCATCACATCTCGACCGCAGCTGCACCACAGGGCGCGGGATCACACTATCGACGTCCACCTCGAGCGGTATTATCAGACCTGCGACTGCCCACGACCTACGACGCTATCCCAGCCGTTTGATTCCCAAGCAGATTCGTCGCGCAATAGGATCTATCGGTCTCGGTCGTCCGTGACCTAGCAGAAGCTCCTCGACCACCTTATCTTACGTGGGCTGGGCGCCCTACAAACCGAAAGGCGATCATCGACATCGAAAGGGTTGGTCAGCCGTCGGTCTTACTCGGTACAGTCACCGTGTCACACCTCCCTGCGTTCATCTCCTGCTGTACATACGCCGAACCTCCTCCTGCACCACGGGACAGTAGTCCCCGCCTCGGATACTCTCCTACACCGCCTACCATGTCGTCCCCGCCCTCCCTTACACCGCTAGCAATCTCTTCGCCTTCTGCTCAACCGAAATCCATCTCTCCCACGACGCCCTTATCCGCCAGGCCGCCATCTCCATCACCTTCACCACCACTAGGAGATTCCGCCGAGGACAAGGAACGATCATCGCCGGTCGACCCGGTCGCTCCTGCTGCCGAACCCACGCCACCTCCCACGCCTTCTGCCCCTACACCGCAAGCACCTACGACAGCCGTTTCCAATGGTATCCCCCCTCCTGCGCGCCCAACACCCCATCAAACCTTCACGTCTCCTCCCGCAGTACCCTCTCAGCCGAGAATGCCCCCTTCACAGATGGCGGGGCGCATGGGACCGCAAGGAATGCAGGGAATGCAGGGCAGAGGCGGGATGCCAATGCCATTGGGTATGAGAGGGCCCATGGGCATGGGCGGCGGCGGTGGTCAGATGCAGAGTCGCTTACCGCCAAGTTTGCAAGCGAAAATGGACCAGGTGAGCGATGACTCCTGCTTAGCTCTCGACCATACCGACTGACGCTGTTGTCTAGATCGCTGCTTCGCGCGCAGGAGCTCCTGCTGGTCCAGGAGGTCCGCTGGCCAATGGACCGAACGGGCCAAACCCCTCTGCTACTTCCATGTCGGCTCTGCTCCATTCAGCAGCGCTACAGCGGCCGTCGACGACTCCATCCATCCCAGGACCGGCATCGGGACCATTAGGTTTGGCGGCTAGGCGAGCGGGTGGTGCGCCTAGGCCGAATCTTGGAGCAATGGGGATGGGTGTCTCGGCACCTGGTGGACCTGGTGCCAGAGTTGGTGGACTGGGAGGTATAGGCGGTCGAAGAGGACCCCCGGGCGGGCTGACGTTGAGCGGGATGGCGGGAGGAAAGAAGGAGGAGGACGGGAACAAGTTTAGTGATTTCGGAAAGATTGTGTGAGTAACCCGTGTGAAAGCGGTGTATGCTTGACTGACGTGCGTCCTGTAGAGATCCGTCGGGATCACTGAAATTTTCGTCCAAGGCGGTACTGCACGCCAACGGGGTAGACTTCTCCAATGGTCAGAGTTTCAAGATCAACATGGACGAGATAGAAATTCTGGACGAGCTGGGCAAAGGGAACTATGGTACCGTTCAGAAGGTCTTCCACCGACCAACAGGCGTGACGATGGCCATGAAGGTGATTATCTCTCGCACATGACAGAGAGGTTGCCTTACTAATACATGCGGTCCGCTAGGAAATCCGACTGGAACTGGACAATTCGAAGCTGAATGCCATCATCATGGAACTCGACATTCTGCATCGTGCAGTGGCTCCGGAGATTGTCGAGTTCTACGGAGCATTCACAATCGAGTCTTGCGTTTACTACTGCATCGAGTTTATGGATGCCGGTTCGTTGGATGCGTTGACGGGCGGCGGTGTGCCTGCCAAGGACGTCACGGAGGATGAAGAGGGAGAGGAGGAATTGAGGGTACCCGAACCCGTCTTGCGACGAATCACGGCTGCCATCGTCAGAGGGTTGGGTTTCTTGAAGGACGAATTGCAGATCATGCATCGGGGTGAGTTTACCGTGTGCAACCTAAAGCGTGCTTACTGATACGAATGCTTACAGATGTGAAACCAACCAACGTGTTGATAAACCGAAAGGGAGAAGTGAAATTGTGTGATTTCGGAGTCTCTGGACAGTTAGAAAAGAGTCTGGCGAAGACAAATATCGGGTGTCAATCATATATGGCTGTAAGTTATGTTTCTCCCTTGTTCCAACCACGTTCGTGACTGACTCGGCTCAGCCGGAGAGAATCAAGGGGGAATCGCAGAATCAATTGGCAACATATACCGTTTCGTCGGACGTCTGGTCGGTCGGACTGTCGATCATCGAGCTGGCGAAAGGATGCTATCCGTATCCACCGGAAACATTCGCCAACGTATTTGCCCAACTGCAAGCCATCGTCTATGGTCCCGCTCCGACCTTGCCAAAGGGATACTCTGCGGTTGCGCAAGATTTCGTCGCCAAATGGTATGTGTCTCCTGATGCTAATCTGTCGCAGACACTGATGACAAGCTTGCGGTAGCTTGATCAAGGATCCCAACGGTCGACCGACCTATGCTCAACTGCTCAAACACCCATTCCTACTGGCAGATATTGATGCCGACGTCGATATGGTCGGATGGGTGGCCCAGGCCATGAAAAGAAGGGCTGCTCGGGGAGTTATACCCCTAGCCGAGATCGAGGCTTGATTTCCGATTTGACGAATTATGGGGTTTTCGCATTTAGACATGACATGCTTCCTGATCCCTACCTACTGCTTCCCTTCCCGATACTGCTGTCTCTTATTCGCTTTGATCAGTGCTACAGTACACTACTATACTATCTTACACTGGTGAAGATGCAGTCGATTTTGTCGTTGACGATAACGCCTTATCCCCTTGGCTCCGATGATCACGCCATCGCGCGTGATGATGAGCCGTGTTCGAAAATGAAGCGCGAAACGGCGAAATTGTAGGATTCGTAGAGATGAATTTGATTTGAGATCCCGTTATCTATTCCAGATAGATAGCAGCGACCAGACGGATGACGGTCGATCAACAGTCGCAGCAGCAGCAGCAGCAGCAGGACGATATCGACTGGGAGAAGGTGTTCAGTACCCTCGATAACGCGAATGTGGCACCGGTGGCACCGCACGACGAGAGCGGACCGGGGACTTCCTCCGGACCCGGACTCGGTGGCATTGGTGGCGAGGGGGACGGGTTTTCTCACATGTCTGGCAGTGGAAATGGGAACGGGAACGGGCACCTAAACCTCGACCTCGGCCTCTGGATGCAGCAAGAGCAAACGCAAGCGCAATCGCGCCTCCTACCTTTACCCCTACCCCATCCGCCCGCCTCGGCACCTGCGTCCTCC
>JASZXS010000201.1:0-28582 GCA_035521475.1 Tremellales sp. Uapishka_1 | reverse complement strand
CCACACCCACATCCACCACTACCCCCGCCCGACGGACCCGCCAGTCTACAATGCCTCTCTCCACGATCGAAACGATCCTCGAAGTCCCCGCCATGCCCGGAGCCTTTGATCGAGAACCTTCGCGAGCGCGATCGGAACGCGGCGCCTCGGTAGCGTCCGAGAGCTCGCGAATGACTCGATCGGCGAGCAGAGCGACGCTCGATGATCCAGAGGAGCAACGCGAAAAGGGAATGGGGATCAAGCGGTCAAAGACGAGCAAAAAGGATTTGGCGGCGCGAGAAAAAGAGCCGAAGGCGCAGGCGATACGTCGATCGACGAGAAGAGGGACGAGCGAGAGAGGAAGCCCGACACCGAGTGTCGCCTCAGTCGGGGGAAGACGAGCGAAAAAGAGTGCGGCGCCGTCGGAGGGGGATGGCACGGTTACACCTAGGGTTACCAGGTCAAGGAAAGGCTAAGCACGGGCTGTGCATTAGCATTTGGGAATGCACCGTTGAGGCATGATCTGCATGAGACGAGAAAAATCATAAGTAAACAATCCCGCGGGAATCTGTCCCGTCCATTCACCGTCCCTCCTCCCGCTTGACGAATCCTTCTCCGCCTACCGTATCTTCTCCCACGCATTTTAGATCTAGACCGGGGTCAGCATACTATCATAAAATGATCGAACCACCATCACTCACGTATTGTGACAACCATCGGAAACCTTCGCCGTAGCCTTGTCGCATCACCACCGAGCACATGAACACTTCGATAGGTCGGATATCCCTGAGAGGCATCTTGCCCTGCAAATTGGGGTTAGTCGCCAAGAAACAGAAACACACATCAATAAATGCTACCTTTCCGGTGGTCTGGTACAGCCCCAGTTGATGTCGCAGCTCTTCCTCGGACACGGCACCCATCGCGTCAATCTTGTTGCCGAGAATCAAAAATGGAACAGTAGAGAGAGATTCGATCGATACTGATCATGGCGAGGTCAAAGAAGCTCGACGGGACGTCGCAGGATCAGCTCACATAACGCATCAAGCTCTGCTTTGCTTTCTGCGAATCGCTCGCCGTCGGCGGAATCGACGAGGAAGACGATACCGTCCACCTCCGGGAAGTAGTCCCTCCACAATCTTCGTGCTTGCATGTGTCCCCCCAAATCGTATGTGGTGAACTTGACGTTTCCTATAGCGAGTTCCTCAGACGCTGAACGGAGCAGTTGAATTAGCGAGATATCAGGGAGATGTGATGAACACGACACACTAGGATGGAGAGTAGGTTGGAGTGTCGCCAGTCGGTCGTTCTTCAGCATGTGCAACAAAGTCTGGAGGGGTCATTTCGTCAACACCGAGTCACCCAACCTAGACTAGGGACTAACTTACTGTCTTTCCTGCATTATCGAGACCGAGGAAGAGGAGCTTGGCGCCTGGGAGACAGAGGGAGTGTCAGGCTTCACACGGTGACCAGAGCAGTGCGTCGAACATACTTTTGTTTGCAAGACCTGACACAACCGTCAGCTACGATGTTCATCGGAAGCCAACATTGCTCACCAAGCGAAGCAAGGATGTCCCAGAACCAATTCTATCCGGACATTCAAAAGTCAGCTCTTACCGAGACTATAGCGCACAACGGAAGACTTGCAATGATGAACATCTCAGCTGAACGAGTTGTCAATAGGATCGAGTGGCGTGAGCACTGTTCTGTATGTGTTGCGAATGCGAGTGAGGGATGGGCTGTGACTCGAGAGCAAGCTGCAGGATGGTGGAATGCTGGCGAGCGCGTCAGCGAAGCGATAGCATCCGAAGTGGCGCTATTCCCGTCAACTCCGGTACTGTGGCATGCATGAGTTCCCTTGCTTTCTGTTGAATTCGGCAGATCTCGAAAGCCTGCTGTGTGCTTGTCATTGTATCCGGAAACCAAAATGTCATGATACGAGAGCAGGAGGCGCGGAAGGTGCACGGTGCGAGTGTCCCGCTGGATTGGCAGAATGGGCGGCTCATGGCATTTGAGATCGACTCTGTTACGATTTCCCTCTGACCTCTGTACATATGGGGAAGGCAGCACTCGCTTCCCACACCTCAAACGAAACGCAGATAACCTTTGTGCGAACCTCCATTCACTTGTAAGAACCCCGTTCATTTAACCAATGCGTGGCATGTGGACAAAGATGGTCCTTTCAAGCGGGCTTCTGCTCCGTTGGCGACAGGATATAATGCGCAAGCTGTCTACAATTTGCAGCAGGCTCTCGGTCATCTGTGACATCCCATCTCCAAGAGAACCATACCTTGCCAAATTCAAAGCATTCCATCATGTCCATCCTCGAAACTGATATCTCCCTTGTCAGAAGAGATTCGGTGAGTTTTCTACGATATATCGTCGACAGCCGGGTACTCAGCCCGGACTAGGGGTCGGCTTTGGAGCCAGCTTCAGCCGAAAGACTCCCTTCTGTCGCTGACAGCGCCATTGAGCCGGTAAGCGCCAGCTACTCTTCAAGATCGATTCCCTCTGACTGGCTGTCGTTGTCAATCCAGACGTTAGCCGTGTCCGCCAGCTCGCTCATCGAGAGTCCGACAATTGAGCGGGGTCTATCACAGAACGAGTTGCGGGACGCGATGCTCGTCATTTCTGCACGTCGTTCACCGTCACGCCACTACATACCCGCAAAGAAGATCCCCTTTCTGGAGGACACAGTGGAGAATCAATTTGAAAGGGCGCAGTCTTACGGAGGATATCAATTCTCTTTGGCTAAGTTCAGCTCCCAATGTGATACTTTCGCCACGCAGTTCAGAGCCGCCAAGAGATGGCTGAACCAAACAGAGGATTTCACCCCTAAGGAGTTTGAGGACTATATCTCGTCTCAACCCAAAGAGTCTACATCGGCCTTTTGGTCGATTGGGCGAGACCTCTGCAACTGGGAGCCCGTCCGAGAATCGTTCAAGGCGGACTACGAAGCGGCACTGGCGTACAAAGACTCGGAGATAAGGAAGAAGAGCAGAGAACAGGAGATAGTAAGGCGATATCGAAACGCGCTGGCCAGTGGGCAGACTGTGCTTAGTATCCTAGAGAAATACGACTGCATTTCAAGAGGTGGGTGATCCCTTCAATCCATAAGCGAAGCTGAATCCCGGATAGAGTTCGTACCTCTCGAACGGTTAGTATTTGATGTGGGGTATACATTCCCGGATTCCTACCGCAAGATCTTTCAAGGCGAGGACGGAGTCCCGGAGAGGTCGCAGAAGCTGAGTGGTATCATCATCTCGGCTGCCCATACCTTTGCTCGTGATTTGAGCGCCTTCGAAGAACGGGACGTCTTGAAAGGTCTAAAACCTGGGAGGGGTCCATGACAAACTGGTCTCTCGCGGGTCGGAAGCGGCTCGATCAGGCTGTCGAACTCCTGTTTGAGGGCAGCAAATCGCTTTGTATTGCCACTGCAGACCAGCTGCGTCGCTACCACCCTCGGCTAGTCGATACCATTACCTCTAGGCCGTTGCTCGATCGTTTGAATGGGATCTGTCTATCCGGAGCGGGACTGGACACCGACCACCAAACGACCAAGAGCCCGGAACAAGCATTGACCGATGCGATTGCCAAGTCAAATGCCATGTATCGTGACGGAAGTACGATGACTCGCCCGACAACTTTCCTCAGGGATTTCGGGAAGTGACGAAAGCAACGAGAGGCGGATTTGAAGGACGGCGGGATAATCCAATCTACACGAGATCTGTCTCAATGATATATCCTTTGCGTGCTGAAGGTT
The DNA here is from genome assembly GCA_035521475.1 of Tremellales sp. Uapishka_1. Taxonomy (NCBI): domain Eukaryota; kingdom Fungi; phylum Basidiomycota; class Tremellomycetes; order Tremellales; species Tremellales sp. Uapishka_1. The sequence continues at coordinate 24,843 of JASZXS010000201.1, read as the reverse complement.
TCCCCACCTGTCACAGCTGCCTTGATGTGTGACTGTCATTTCATGTGAAGGATACTGACTCTGAGTCCTGACCACTACATCGTCGTAAGTCGCAAGAGAGTCGTACCTATATCGTTATCCGGAATTAGTTCGAGTCGAAATACCCTATCAAATGACCGCTTTCTGCGTCCACTCCGATGACACCTTACACTGATCAGCTCGTCGGGCAGAGAAGAGCTCTTTGAGATCGCAATGTCCACTGCTCCATCAGCAGAAGAAGAAGCACTTTCATCGGCCGCCGGAACAGACCATCAAATCTCATTCCAGCGGCTGGAAATAGCCGACGAGCCTTCGCAGGCGTCTTTGCCTAGACTCGATGGAGGCTTTGCAGCTTGGAGCTATTTGGCTGCCGCGACAGGCCTGGAGGTATGTGGCCGCCTGTGTAGCTCGAGATGACCGCTGATTTAATGTAGACTTTGGTCTGGGGTAAGCTATCACTTCTGTAGCTTCAGATAACATTGATCAATCGCGGAGAAAGGGTTGACCAACTCGTACGGGGGTGAGCAGGCTCTTGTGCCAGTATACGTGGGCTTAGCCAGCTCCAGTATTTCTCGCCCACTATGAACCTATCTTCCATTCCTCTCCGCTCTTACCGGTAGTCGGGACGATAGCGATGGTAAGGGTCTTCCCCGAAAGTCCTCCTCCAGCGGAGCGACTCGCTCACTTCGCTGTGTCAGGGGTCCATGTATATCCTTCTCTCACCACTCACCCTCTATCTCTCCTCGAAACCACATCTGCGACCATGGACCATGTGGGTCGGTCTGCTCATCTTGTCCGCGGGCATGATCGGTGCTGCCTTTGCTACCTCGCCCGTTCAACTGTTAGGAACTCAAGGGATCATGTATGGCATCGGTGGAAGTGTGTCTCCCCTTCCCCTCCGCCCCTTCGCTGTCTCATAAACTTCTGAAGCTATGCTATATTGTCCGGTCACGTCTTACATGTTTGAATGGTGGCGTTATCGTCGCGGTATGGCGACGGGAGTCATGTTTTCTGGCACGGGTGCGTAATGCACGATACACATCGCCATGCAGCTAATTCTGCTTCACTGTTAGGACTGGGAGGTCTGGTCATGCCATTTGTCTCGTCTGCTCTACTCCAGCGATACGGTCGGAAGACCACCCTGATCTCTCTGGTGAGTGCGGCTCTTCTCCCGCGTTCGTGACTATTCGAGCCGACCCCCGTGACCGCAGGCAGTAGGCTACGTCTTCCTCCTCTCGCTCCTGATCCCTTTCATCCGACCCCGTCTTCCGCTTCCTGCCAAGACCCATCGCGCTGCTCCCAAGATTGACTGGCTTTTCCTCAACCACCAAGCATTCTGGCTCCTCTTCCTCGGCGTCCTCTCCCAAGGCTTGGCCGCATTCATACCCTCGACCTATATACCTTGTGAGGCTTCACTGCCCCGTACCTCAAGGATAGCACCAACTGACGCCAACAGCATACGCCTCGACGCTCTCTCTCCCCGCTTCCACCGGGACCGTTTCGGTCGCGCTGATGAATCTCGCCCGAGTACCGGGCCAAGTGATCCTCGGATGGATAAGCGATCGTGTCGCCCCCCGGAAATTGATCATGTTGATGGCGGCAGGAAGCTCGCTTAGTGTGTTTGCTGGGTGGGGGGAGGCGAAAAGTACCGGTGCCCTTTTGGGCTTCAGTCTCGCATTTGGTACCTTTGCCGGGAGGTGAGTCCCCTTGCACCTCCTGTTTCTTCCTTCTGAAGCTAAAGCGTTCTGCAGCTATACGGCTCTCTTTCCGAGGTCAGCCTTGACTTGACTCTCCCAGTCGGGTTAACGATTCGCTGACACGGTGAGCAGATTCATCGAAGTGATAGCGAGTACATCCTCCCTTATCCGATCCCTTTGATACTGGTTCTGACATGATGACTAGAGGACGACCCTCATCTCCCCCAAATCTTGTATGCCTTTTTCTCCTTTGCAAGAGGCCTCGGCTCCGTGCTCTCGGGTCCGATCTCGTCGTCACTACTATCTCTCGACTCCCAAGTCTACGGCATGAAGGGGTATGGTGTCTTGGTTCTTTGGACTGGGGCAGCATTGGCGACAAGTGGGATTGCGGCGGGTTACAATGGCTTAAAGAGGGAGTAGATGTAGCGACCATCATTTGCTCTGGACGACATGAATAAGCAGTGGATTTGTACGACATTGTGCATATGTGACAGTATAATAATATAGGGGTAGTTCCAACACAAAGGGTCCCATGTGATCCCAATAACCTGGTTCTCCGATTCTACATTTAGACTGCGTCCGAATGGGAGACATCGAGTTTGCCCTCGTGCTGCTCGACCGCGAGCTTGCCGTCCGCGGTCATTCCCATGTCGGCAGCGAAAGTCGAGTGAGCTCTCCAGGCGGCAGACTTTCGAGGAGATCCACACTCCTCCATCATTCGGTCGACTTGCTCAAGGGTGAGACCCTTGGTCTCCCACACAAGGAAGTAGGCGTAGACGAAGCAGCACGTGCAAAGAGCGCCCCAAAGGAAGAAGACCTTGGAGCCCAGGTTGGCCTGGTCGGTGCCGACCAGGTAAGGGGTGATGACGGTGATGATGCAGTTCCAGAGCCAGTTCGAAGAAGTCGAGAGAGCGACACCTCGCGATCGGATGGGAATGGGGAAGATTTCACCGATGACGACCCAAGCTCCGGGTCCCCAGGTGGAAGCGAAGAAGAAGATGTAGATACAGATGAAGGCGATTTGGACCTTGACAGCGGTTTGAGACGAGGTGGAGACTCCGATGATACCGACGATGAATTCACAGACCAACATGCCCAAAGCACCCCAGATGAGAAGGGGTCGTCGACCGTATCGCTCGATGGTGTAGAACGAGATGGGGGTGGAGCAGACGTTGACCAGTGTGGTGATGAGACCGATCAAGAACGGGTTCGAGATCGAGCCCAAAGACTGGAAGAAGGTGGTACCGAAGTAGAAGATGAAGTTGACACCGGTCCATTGTTGCATCATCTGCATCGAGGTTCCGAGGATAGTTCGTCGAAGGTTCGAGCCCGGGTTTCGAAGTCCACCGGTGAAACAAGCGTACCAGGACTCGAAGTAGTTGCCAGTGGGGACCAGCTCGGACTCGTACTCGTGGTTTGCAACAATCTCGGCGAGCTCCTCTTGAATGTAGGCTGAATCTTCGGGTTGACCTCTAACTCGGGACAAAGCTTTGGAGGCGGCAGCAAGCTTGCCCTTTCGGACATAGAATCGGGGAGATTCAGGGAGCATCAGGAGTCCGAAACCGAGGATGAGAGCCCAGAGCATTTGGATTCCGATGGGGATTCGGTACGAAGCAGTCGTGAGCTTGTCCTGGGTAGCGTAGTCGACACAGGACGAGAGCAAGAGACCGATCGTGATGCAGAATTGGTAGCCGGAGACGAGGGCACCTCGGACCTTTCGAGGAGCAATCTCGGACATGTAGAGGATGATGATGGCCGAAACGAAACCGACACCGAAACCAGCGACCAGTCGACCGGCGACAATCTAAGAGCGAAAAGTCAGAAGCCATTACACCCAAAAGACGGCCAATGATAGAACTTACGAGACCGAGACCGTGCGAGGCGGTTTGAAGAATAACACCAACGATGAAAACGATACATCCTGCAATGATGGTGGTTCGTCGACCAAACCAATCGGCCAAATCACCTAATAAAGTCGGTAATCAGCCAGTGTCCTGCTGATCGATCGGTTACTCACCGGCAATGAGTGCACCGAAGAAAGTACCAGCGGACAGGACCGAGACGATGAGAGATTTCTTGCTGGCAGGCAGAACGAAAGCAGCCTTCTCGGCATCGCTCGCATTGGCTCCAGGAATGGGAAGACCCGTAATCAGGCTGACGAAGTAGTTCATTCCGATAACACCTCCGATGTAACCGGAGTCGTATCCGAAGAAGATACCTTTGTGGCCACATCAGCGAGGCAAAGAGGGAAAGAAAAGGAGAAAGACTCACCTCCGAAGGCGGCGAAAGCACACATCAGGTAGGCCTTGACGGTGACGGGGGCCTCAACCCGGTTAGGGTTGGAGGTGGCGGCGAGGACAGCTCCTCCTGGCACTGCGGCGGGAAGCGACGATCAGCAGATGCGACATGGAAGGACAGGCAACAGGTACTTACTTATTGTTCGAGTAGAAGAGGGTCGGAGTGGGTGAGATTGAAGGATGAGCCGCTTGGGTTGGAGAGTGCGTTGATGAGAAGAAGCACAAACAGGCGGGAAAGGATGGGTTATATATGTTTTTCTTGGCTGTCAGTTGATCAGGGCAGCTCTCCAGTTGGGCCCAGACGGGGGTCAGGGGGTCCCCCAGCAGCGACAGGCACTCCCCGCGGGCGTGCTCGGTTACTTGGCGAGGTCGCTTCCGGTAGACACAGTGTCCAGGTGATCCGCCTGCTTGCCCCATACCTCCAAGGTGCCCCCGCATCGGTTTCAGCTCGCACCAGGCACCCAGGCCCCGCTTAACATGTCCCGGCGGGTTGTCACTCCTTCCCTGATTCGTGAATAGAGATTCCCGCCGGTTGGAGACGCCAGCAGGGACTCTTTTACGGCAGCATTCAGTACATTTCCCTTTGATTCCCAAACATGGCAACCGTTTCCGCGTGAACAGTCAGCCGAAAGCAGCATTTACCACGTATGCAATACCGAACCACGCGATCGCTACCCGAGCTCGACCGCTTAGTTGCTTGGTCTCCCTGGGTTCCGCAGCCAGATCCCATCCCCGGCTAAGGAACGATCGATCTGGTTGAGCACGGGCCGGAACTTGGCATTCGCACCGCCCACGGGGACTCGCAGCGATCCTCCGACCATCTCGGATTCCCGTTAGTTTTGCTCATAATACCAAATCTCTCGGCGACAATTGGGAATTGTTCCCCGACATGATCGGGGAGCACGGACTGATCGACTCGGGGAGTGTGGGCGCCCCGCGCTGCCCCTCACGGTCAGCTCGATGAATAGCGAGCATGTGATCAAGGTTTGCTAATTTAGTCGCGTTTTTTAGGCGGGATTGGAACGCGTCGTGGGGTGGGTTCCATCAACTTTTACACGCCACTCTCAGAGGACAGGGTGTGTTTGTGTGGTCTGCATCAGTCGGCCCTGTGTTGATGAATGGTACTAGTGGGATCAGTTTGTTCCCACGCCTCATGTGTGGGTGACCTGCTATGCTATTGTAAAACCAGCCTCTCCAGTGCGGGGGGACTATTCCATGGCCTCGTGATGGACTCATCGTGTGGTACTGTGAGCTATTCTAGCCCATCCACTGGTAACTATCTTCTTGGACTGCTCTAGCTAGAGGGACTTGAAGAAAACTTCCAATGTAGAATCCATGCTTGCTCGTTCGCAGGTGTGCACCATCATCATCGACCAAATTATTGTAGATCCTCGGGACTAACCTGCAAGAAGAAAATGCAAGAAGTTCGAAGGGTTTCTCAAGACTTTCAGACCAGTCGGAAGCGAGGTGTTGCGCTAACGCCCTAATCACACAGCGATTGCCACTGACCCCGAAAATGAGGCAAAGACGGATCGACATGCCTCGACGTACCATCGTGGATGCCACGTCGCCTCATACTGCACCGTCCTGCCTTCGTATCACATACTCTCCGTTCCATGAAGCACTCACATCCAGAATCATGAAGGACAGCGCAGCGACATACCTCGTGGTCTTCACTGTCTTCCTGCAGATCATCTTTTTTCTTCCGCTAGCCTGCTTGGTGGTAACCTCGTGCTTGTGGGGTAAAGTAAAGCAAGATGCGAGAAGACTCAATGCGAGATTGCGTCCTAAAGTGAGACAGCAGGGTGGGTCCAGCATCGTTTTCTAGGCGAGCATCTTGACCCACCCAGGTCTGCAGAACCCGCTGCAATCTCGACAGAAGTAGTCGCCGCCGAACTCGGCTCTCCTACTCCCTCCTCGCCGCCCAGACAACATGTCCCCCATTCGACGCCTTTGATAGCTGCGTCGCAGCCCGACTCGCACACGCCAACGTTCCAGCCGGCTCTGCTCCACTTATCTCTGCGAGTCCCGCAACCCCCCAGACTTTTTCCCCCTCTAGGCTGGCAATACGGACTCCCGCTTCCGCCGCCCAGCCAACTGCGTCTCACACCCCGGCTCGATACATCCCTTCTCCCCCTGACTCCCCTTCGCCCTGTCTTCCCAGCCAAAGTCTTCGCTCGGATAGGTGGCCATCTCAAGTGCTTGAGAGCCGAAGCGACTCTCGCCGCCTTGGCCTTTACTTCGCATGACTCATTCCAGACGCTTACGCCGATTCTCTACGGATCCATCGAGATTTCCGAGAAGGCCTGCGACAGTCTCTTCCGCGGCCTAGCCCTCTCCCGACATCCCATCACCCTGCCCGTACCTGCTTCGAGCGACCCCGCGCTGTTCTTTCATCCACCTGCCTCGCTCGAAGACCCGTCGGAGAATGAATTTCCAGCAGTACTAAATTGGCCGGCGGTAGCTGCGCCCACCGAGGCGGAAGAACGGGAGATGTATCAAGCACACAAACGAGATCCGGCCCCGGTGTACCCGACCCAAGAATCACACATCAGGAAGCGCAACTTGCTACGGCATGTGCGCGCGGTGACCATCACTTCGCTGCCGACTCTGCAGGCGAGTTTCCAATTCTACGGTCTGAATCGCTTCGCGCACTATTCGGATTGCGTGATGGACTGCGTCGAGCAGGTCATTGTCAAGCGAGGAGTAGTCGAGGCCGTCGCGGACTGGCGGAATCGATACGTCGGTTCCACTCATCCGTTCTGGTACGGCCTGTGGCACGTCCTATCCCCGAAGGATATCTGCGTCGAACTTGGTGATAATCTCGACATGGAGAGCTTCATCGATACTCGACTGGGCATCTGGGAGAACGAACGTGGGATTGGAAGGGAGGCCCGAGACAGACGGGCGATCTGGCTTAAACTGTACTGGCGCCAAATCAACTTGCGTGTCCTGGAGCTGGTCTTTCCCACGCGATCGGACGCGTCGTGGATCAGCGTCCGACACTTTACGATTCATAATGTGCGAGAGCACTATATCCCGCCTCTGAACCAGACGGCGCTCACTCGCGTCTTCTTCGCCTCCGTCCCCCAGGCGAATCCCCGAGTGATCTCGACCATCCGATCGGTCCTTGCCGTCGGTGAACTTTCCCAACCACCCCGCAAGAAGAGAGTCCACTACTCTGCTGCCGAGGCTCAGGCGTATTCGCCGGTCCCGGGACCGTTCTCTCCTCCACCTACCGCCTCCCCGCCACCCAAGGTCAGACGTGTCACCCCATTCGAGTCGCATCGATGGGAATTCGTGAACGCAGAAGCAGGACTGCCTGATCAAGAAGGATTGTCGAATGATGCAGAGTCGAAGAGACAACGCCTGAGAGCGGATGTCTTTCGACAGCGAGGAGCGAGGTATGTGAATGCTCCGTTAACGCTCGCGCCCAGGGTCAAGTTCTCCCCATGGGAGGAGGCAGAGATGTGCGTGTGCTGTGGTAGAAAGTAAGTAAGTCGTACATTACGGAAGCGGCCAGACTGGGGATGAAATGCATGTACGTTGGTGATACCGCATTAAAAAGATTTCCATATCCGCCATAGCAATCTGGACGCCCAACCCTCCTTCGCCTCCATAAGCGTCCTTACCTGAACAAGCCTTCTCTTACCTCGCATCTTCGCAGCTTGATTTTTTTCCTCCACCAGCATACACTTGAACATCGAAGGCAGCACGGGAGGTACAACGGACATGCGGCATCTATCAGGTACGTTCTTTGAACTCTTTCTGGAGATGGATCGCTCTGTACGCTTCACACGTTCTAGTCGTTTGAGCGGGTGGGCTCTCGTTTTCTCGACACCTTCCACCCTAATGTCGAGGACAACGAAGAAAATATCCACTCGGACTGGATTTGACGCACATCCACCACTTCAGCGCAAATTGCAGATGTGTCCGAGACCAACGGCGACGCCAACGACACCATGGGCTATTCTGCTCGGAGCCTACCGCCTATCCCGGCAGCTCATCCCGCTGTGAGGACTTCGCCTGCGACTTTCCACAGCCAGGTGGCGAATCCGTCTTTGATACAGCACGCTGCCCCACGAGGCATGCGTGCAACGCATTGCCTTACTGGCCAGTATGGCTCGCATCGGGATATTTTAAAGCGGCCAGGAAGCTTAGATCGTAGCGAGAGATGTGGAGAGAAGCACAACATCCTAAAATCAGACTTGATGCCCCTCCCCCGGGCCTAAAATACAGAATTTCAGACTGACTAGACCGACCTGTAGCATGTTTCCGCCCCCCTCAGCCCGCAGATCAATCCTTATTCTTCCATCTCCGCATCCTCACCTGGCCCCTCTTCCAGCCCATTACGATTGAGATCCTTGTGCTTCCGCCTGACCTTTACATTCGCCAATTTCATAGCCTGCGGTTCCGGCAACATCAGCGGGGAACGTCCGCACAATCTCATATACACACCATCTCTGTGCCGCTATTCAATGCAGGCACCACATTCCAATTTCGGTCCTTATCCTTTCCCTTCCTCAACTTCTTTACGTTTTCTTCCGCGACCGAGACCGCATTGCCATTCTTCTCCATGACGTCTTCGTACTCTAGGATAGTTTCGTCGCACAACGAGTCGGGGGCCGGCTCCCCAGTCTCCCATACATGCATATACTTGATGCGAAGAATAGACTTGATGAGTTCCATCGTTTGCGGATGATACCAGCCTTCTTTGGGCTATCCGTGCGTCAGCTGGGTTCGAATCAGGAGAGAAAGGATGACTACATCACACGAAGTAGTTACGACGGAGGGGTCGTGCACGTATTTGCAAATCAATGGATCGGTCAGATCACACAACTGAAAGTCGGGGCGATCGCGATGCAGGATCTGCCCGTCAAAGATGTGTCCTTTTCTGGCACACGTCAGGGAATGTCCCGACTGATTCACTCACGATTCGTCAAGAGGCGGTCGCTTCCCTTCTTGTACCCTTTGTTCTTGCTCGGCTTGCCACCAACCTGGTGGTTTCCTGTCATCCTTTTGCAAGGCTTCCTCGTCCGAGGCCGGGGAGTACAAGACGCGATTCTTGGCTCGGTTGACATGTACGAAGAAGTTAACCCGCTGATAGCTAACCATGAAGTCAATACGCTTCACCGTAGAGAGCAAGAAGTGAAGACAGACCCACAATCTGGCGTCGGGATTTGCACAGGGGTCGTAGCCGAAACGGATGAGAGTCTTCCAAAATGGACCAGCGCCAAATGTGTAAGCTACGGCCGGTAGATATGTCTTGTTGCTAGAACAACTATCAGCTGATTCATTTGGATCACGGGTTCGCAAACCTACTTCACGATGATGGACTTCTCTTGTTCTGTGAAATTGCTCAACAGAGAGCTTCTCATCCAGACAGGTCGTGCTTCCAGCAACTGTCATCTTGTCAGAAGTTTGTCCTCTTCTGAAATGAGAAGCACTCACTCTTCTCAGTTTCTCGAGGATCTCCTGACTCAGCTTCGACATTCGCTGCTTTACAACATCTACCGGGCCCAGAGGGACATCGCCATGTGCATGTTGATACCCAATGGTCTGAACACCGAATCCCACAGCTCTCGATTTGTTGACGTATCGTTTTCTGGTTTCACCGGTCCGTTCGTCATAGAAATCTTCCTCGACTGTTTGTGGGGCGAGTTTGAAACTGAGGAAGGGTCAAGCTTTGCGCAATCAAGGGGTGGGTTTCAAGCCTACGTGTTGACCGGTGGGATGTTGCGCGTTGAGAACATCGGCGTGGGCTGCAGTTCGAGGAGAGAACGAAATTGGAGATCGCTCGGTCCGAATCCACCTTCTGGTGGCGTGACTGACTCGATATAATGCTCGTCGAGCGACGGAAACGAATAGTCTAGAATGGACTCATCTACTGAGAGGTCAGCCGTGTCAAGCCCGACCAGGAGTAACGTACAGTCGAGGTCATAGAGAGACTGGACCAAACGCGTGACATGGCCATCCTGAGGGGGCGTATAATGCCAATCTGCCATCGCTTCACAGACATTTAGCTTGAGCTTTCAGCAGCAGAGAAGGATACAGCTCACATCTGAATCTGACTGTCTGAATGATGGGTCCCACGATCTCGGCAGTAAACACCCCCTCCGCCGAACTAGGCCCTCCTTCCGGTCCCTGTCCCGGCTGACATGAGGCGTCCACCTGCATGCCATCTTTCCTCCTCTTCTTTCGCACAACTCTGACCAAGACTTTCTGACTGGCCACTCGATGTCCTCGCACAGGTACTGCGTTTCTGTCTTTTTCTCTGTATCTCATTTCGAGTACCTTGGCTTCCGAAATGGGTGCATTGAAGCACTCGTTAATATCGTCCTGATTGATGACTTTGAGAAGAGCCGAAGGCAGCGAGACGGTGCCGGGGTATTCGATGGAGGTGTACGGATGTTTAGGCAGGTGTCGATAGGGTGCTTTCGAGGAGGATGCCTGAGTCTGTAGGACCTCGTGGGAGCTGCCTAGGTCTGTCATGGCTTCAGACTGTTCAACAACAGTGTCAACGGACGATTTCGCCAGGAAATGATCCCATATGCATTCCTCAAGAAACAGGATGACTTACTCGGCGAGAAGCAGCCGTTCCCACAGGCGCGGTGACCTCTGAAGTGTATGAGGGATGAAAATGAATGCCGATAGGTGATGGTCCTGTGGAGGATAAGATTACGGGCTTTTGGGCGGCAACTGGTTCGAGGACGCGGCAATCAACACCTTCCACCGTGTCTTTTTCGAGATCTGCGGACTTTGTACTCTGTTTTCATCCGCAAATCAATCCATCCACCCTAAATCGACACAGTATCGTGATCGTTGGGATCACAGCTTTCGAATGGTATCACGATCGCATTGAAATACTGGGTTATAGACACATACTTCGACGTCCATTCAAAAGGGCATCATGAAGGTGGGTACCATTCCCCTTTACTGTCCACAGGAAGCGCTAATCGATGCATCCACTCCCAAAAGTACCTTCTAAACTTCCTAGAGGGTATTCCAGATGCCCCCGACTTGACCAAACCCGAGTTTCAGCAACTCCTGGTCGACGTACAGGCTGGCAAGGCAAGTACCTCTTTTGCCGCCCGAATGAGGCATCTCGCGGTTGACTTTTGTCGTCTGACTTTCCTTTGATTTTCGCTCTGCAGTCTCAAGCTAGATCAAACGATGCTTTCTACGAGAGCCTGGAGAAGATCGTTAATGAATTGAAGTCTTCGGTGCGTATCTAATGCGTTCCATGTATCAACGCTGCAGCTTACTCCATCTCTTTAGCCCGAAGCTCTTGCATTTCAGAAACCTGTATCTAAACGAGATGCGCCGGACTACCATCTTTGTGGGTATCTCTCGCACGTTCGAGCCACAGGCGATCTGATCTTGTGTACCTTGATAGTCGTCTCTAGACCAATGGATCTGAGCACGGTCTTACGAAATGTGAAGGCTCACAAATATAAGAACAAGGCAGAATTCGCTGCGGACTTGAATCAGATATGGGAGAACTGTCACATCTACAACACGTCCGACGTAAGTCATTTCGAGATCCTGCTCACCGTCTCTTACCGGTTCTACTACCCAGGCACACCCTCTTCGAGCGTCCGCCAGATTCATGCAACAGAAGGCCAACCATCATCTGGAATTCCTAGTTGATCGGATCGACCGATCGGCGCATGCTAAAATACTACCTATCCGACCGTCACATGTGGCTGCAGTCTCTTCACCCAAACCAGTCGGTCCCACGGTACAACCAACAATCGACACGGGAGACGCCGCTGGGGAGAGTGATGCGGACGGAGACGATATATGGGCGAACAAGAAAGGATCGACAAACGAGAAGCCTGGACAAGAGAGCAAAGTGAACGGGACCACAACGCCTAGTGAGTGTCCTTGCTGAAGGTCTATGACCTCTGATGCTCAGCGACTTGTTCTTCAGAATCGAGAGGTAGAAGTGTCTCTCGCGCCAGAGCTACGTCTGCCGCATCGTCCTCACATGTCAATGGCGAGAAGGCGAATGGCAACGCGACGAGTGTACGTCATCTCGTTTTGTCTTCCGCTACTTCGCTGAGCATGAGTCAGCCGCCTCCCTTCCGACCCAAACTACAAACGAGCTTTGATATCGCTCCGGCCCTTATACGCACTCCTCAATCGATGACTCAGTTCCTCTCACTTCAACTGAATTCGCCGAGTCCTTCTTTCTCGGAGAAGGGAAAAGCCAAAGAGATACTCTACAACCATGCCCCTCCATCGTGGTACCCGACTCTACCATCCGGAGACGAAGACTACAAGCTGGAGGGGTGTTGGTGGGGTACGATCGGTAAAGATGAGGCGTTGGTTGGCGGACTGCCATCTGTTCCCAAGATGGCGGTACTATCGCCAAAGATCAGACACAAGAAGCTCAAGCCGCCTATCGAGAGCGGGGACGGGGACTCGGTCCCCAGCCTGACGAAGTCGAGACCGGTGTCAATGGAAAAAACCGTCCTTAGAACGGTAGACAAATTGTTCGAAACGCGTTATGATGCGCACAGGATATTAGAATGGCAGAGAATCGAGGCGGAAGGAGGGTGTTTAACAAATCATCTAGCCGACGAGGAGGAAGAAAAGCAGAAGGAGGAAGAGAGGATCGACCGGAAACGAAAGAGAAGGGTGGAAAGGGGAGAAAGCAGGAAGCGGAGGAAAAGCGGAGGCGAGGTGGGCGAGAGGGAGGGTGTGCTCGGGATGAAGAAGGCGTGTAGTGGACTGCTGGCCCATGCTGGATTCGAAGGTATGATATTCCTCTTGTCAACAAGGAAGCATTTGATGACACTGGGGCAACGATAGGTGCGAATGAGATCGCCTTGGACATGTTCACTACAATCGCCCTGGAGCATTTCAAAAATCTGGGAAATACTTTCCGCCTATTGATCGATGGGTTTTCTCAACAAATGTCTTCAGAAGTAGGTGATTCAAGCTATTGGGGTGCCGTTCTGACCCGCGCGTCTCGATCAGGAGATTATTTTACACGCCCTCCATGAGAATGGTCGACTGCAACCGATGCATCTGGAAACCCACATCAAGGACGACATCGAAAGAGAATCTATCAAAGTCAATGACATGGCGAGAAAAATGAGGATAGCGCACAAGGAGATCTCGACAGCACCGGTCATCGAGGATGATATGATGTTTGCTGCGGATGGCGAGATGCTGTTAGAGTAAGTAAACGAGCGGTATCACAGGGTTCGAGGAGGCTAATACGAGTTGGACCTCGCAGTGGAAACTTTGCCGAAGAGCTCGGCGAAGACTTCCTTGGTCTAAGGGATCTGGGCATCGACAAAGAGTTTGGCATGACGACGCTGAATGTCCCCACCTCGGTGTTTTATGGGCGAAGAAAGCGGTTGGCAGATGCTGCTCTGCAGGGGTACGTCATGGCGAACCTGTATGGTTTGGGCTAATAGAAAATTCGAGTAGCGCGAAGGTCGATATTCCCGACTATCCCCCTCCTCCGGCATTCATTCCCGTCAACCCGTCGACATTATCAAGTCACCTCCCTGGTCTACTTCATGCATTCTATGCGGCTCGACTCGAGTCTGGCATGTCGATGGCTTCGGATGATCCATTTGACCCGTCGCTATCACAGATCGGACCTCTAGGTCAAATCATCGCCAAAGGTCCGGCTATCGCCACCGGAAAGAAAAAAGGCGAGGGCCGGGAAGGTTCGAGAAAGGAGTCTGTCCAGAAGATCAAGAAGGTCGTGTAAGCTGTCTCGTCGGCTGTTGTATCTTGGTCTCGAGCTGATGAGATGCACTTCTAGGCAACCTGGTGTCGGCAAAGGCAACTGGATCAGACCCTCCAAGGAGGAGCGGCAGCGCAGAGCCGAGGAAAAGAGAAGGGCTCTTGAAGCCCAGCAAACGATTAATGGGATAGTCCCGGAACCCGTGGCGGGGGAGGAGGAGGATGCAGAAGGAGAGGAGGAGTAGCATAGGCAGCCGTGGATGTGTAATGAGGTATCTCAATGAGGGGTCGACAGTTGTGGGAATAGCATGTGTGACATCACCATGGTCCACGTCGCGGATTCTCACTGCCACTTTGAGGACATGCCACATTCACGTTTGCCACTTCTGGAGAGTGAGTGGTGCCGATGACCGAGCGCCGAAAAGAAAAACAGACCACATATATTCTTTCTATTCTCTGTCCCAGTCTACAAATATCGCTTCAATACCATCAAATACCTACTACAAGCACACCGCGCGCTTCCAACTAGTCTACCTCACACGCTCATTACCGCTCACAAGCAGACCTCCTCGCACCAAAGCCGGATCGGCGGTCTCGCCACCCAACAAACGGAAGCGCGATCCCATCCGCCTCCGAGCTGTTATTCATTTAACAATACAAACCCCGCATCCGAACCCACCCCTATCTTTTCACCATGTCCACCATGTACTCGTCCATGGAGATGTTACAGCAATCTCACAACTCATCGCTATCATCAATCATCAAACCGACTGTCCTTAACCCTCCTTTCTACCATACGTCTTCCCCCAACCTTCTCGCTTTCATTTCCGACAAGCATCTCTCGCTTCTCGCCCCCATCCTGGTCTACTGGCTCCTCTCGTTCACCTTTCACTACCTCGATAATGCCCAAATCCCGTATTTCGAGGCCCGACGTATACACGAATCGCCCGAGACCTTGGCCAGGAACAAGGCGACGGTCCTGCAGGTTGTCAAAGCAGTCATCTTTCAGCAGGTGGTGCAGACCGCTCTCGGCGTCATATGGCTCGAGAGTGACGACGAGATTCTTAGGAGAGAGATCATGATTGATCACTTGTCGAAAATGGCTCAACTGTCGCCGAAAGTCGCAAAGGGCGTCTTGCTATTGCTGGGTCCACGATCGGGGGAAAGCGTGCTTAGATCGTATGGAGCCGAGCTGGTCCAGTGGACGTATTGGTGGGGTATACCTTGCGCCCAGACGTTGGTCGCTTTGTACGTCTTCTCTAATGTTCTTCGTTTCGCTCGGCACTAGGCTAATTGACTTTCGCTCCAAGCTTTATCGTCGACACATGGCAATATTTCCTCCACCGTGCAATGCACATGAATCGCTTCCTCTACCGAAACTTCCATTCTGTTCACCACCGACTATACGTTCCCTACGCCTTTGGCGCCCTCTACAATCATCCTCTCGAAGGGTTCCTCCTTGACACTCTGGGTGCTGCCGCCGCCCATTCCCTCACCTTTATGACGGTCCGACAAGCGATCTTTTTGTTCACCGTTTCGACCATCAAGACGGTTGACGATCATTGCGGCTATCGACTGTGGTGGGATCCATGTCAGATGATCTTCACCAACAATGCGGACTACCACGACATCCACCACCAAGCCTATGGAATCAAGGCTAATTTCAGTCAACCATTCTTGTACGTCGCAGTACTGCTTTCTCCGCTAGAAGGAAGGTTTATACTGACGTTCATGTTATAGCACAAACTGGGATTGGTTGCTCAGCACCCAAATGTCACGAGACCAAGCCTCTCTCAAAACCCGCAGACCTCTCCCTAAATCCGACGCAACACTTCCCGCTCGCGATCTCGTCAGCAAGCTCGAGTAATATTGGTCATCTCGTTATGGTCTTGTATTTCGTTGTTCCATATTGGTGGGAGGATACCAGGTGTTCGCGAGGAACGAGGGAAACTCTAGTCTGTGTTTCCTTGTATTGCTACCTAATAATATCTATGTCACACTTTACTGTCAGCGGCTCTTCACCATTCTCAACTTCTCAGATCGTCCTACAATGGGCAGAAATAATCAGGATGTCCCCAAGGTGATCGTAAACGAGCCACACCACGCTACGTCGGGAACCGCTGGGGCGTAACGGATCTGCAGAGTCACTCCTGATCAACTCACCGCAAGATAGCGTTACCCACAATGGAACGCTCCCGAGGTCTCGACATCGTCCCGGAAAACCCTTTGTCAAACCTCCTTGGGGCGTCAGAGCGAAAGGTAGATGCATACTACCTTTGTGGCGGAAGTGGCGTTGCACCTCCCGTATACACCTCCTGCCATCGGTCCTTTCAAGTTCAACCCTAACCTCCTTCAAGCTGAATGGAGGCTCTCCTACCCCCTCCTTTGTCCGAGTCCATTTTCAGCGGTGGACGCAACATATAGCCCAGTCGAACGGGGTTTCGCCTCTCCTTTTCCTTCTCCTCAATCGCTAATCTTATCTGCGAACGAAGTAGCTCGAGACACATATCACTGAAAAGCAGGCGCCAATGTATCCCGACAAGACCCTCTCGAATGTCTTTGACCACCGCTTGCCATCGCCTTCGCCCTCAATACCTGATACGCCGGCGCCGGCGTACTCTGCCTTGCCGTACCGCGACGTCGAGTTCCATTTCGCGCCGCTCTTGAACGACAAGCTGGGCGAGATCGAGCTCGAGACGGTCGATGGCAAACGCTTTCTCGTACACAAAAAGATCCTCGAGGCAGAGACAGTGTTTTTCCATATCTAGTTCGTCGTCTCTCCCTCCTTTGTTGGTGAGATTCGAGCTGATGGAGATGCGTATTTGTAGCTATGGCTTTGTTCCCGTATGGCGACTGAACGGCTCGACCTCTGCATCTGCATCTAGTCCGCCCCTTGCCCCACACTCCACGCTCAATAACCTGCTCTGTCTACCCAAGATGTTTGCCCATCATCTCTCTCGAGCGAGTGCAGCATCCTCCACCCCTCAACCTTTGGCGCCGGAACAAGGTCCACCCGTGCCTCCAAAAGACGTCGTCTCGGCTCCCACTCCGACCACCTCGCCCTTCATCTGGGTCGTCCCCGAGACATCGACCATCCTCGAAGCGTTCCTCTCGCTCATTTACCCCCGCGGGACATTGTCCGACTCGCCGGAACCCGTCTCGAGGCTCTGCACGCTGGATCTCACGGGCAGAGTCATCCGCGCTGCCCTCGGCTACCAATCCACGAAGGCGATCAATGTCGCGCGCGACCATCTCATCTCGTTCATCGAGCACCAGCCCGTCGAGGTGTATGCCATGGCGTCCTTTTTCAAGTTTACGGATCTGGCGAAACTCGCATCGGGCTATGCTCTCAGGGTATCCTCTGCGAGCTGGCCGATCGATTCCAAGTTGTTGATGGGCAAGACGGCGACGTCTAGGTTGCAACGACTCCAAGAGGCGCGGATCGACGGCCTGAATGGGATTTTGAGCAAGCCGGTCGAGGTGGATACGCATTCCGAGATGTGTGTACGACGGAGCATGATGGAACAGGTATGGGAACAGAAGAAGCGCAGTCTCGGCCAAACCCTCCAGCCCGATAGCGAATTGGTGGAATTGCTCGATATAGATTTGCGAGGAGGCCACTGCGGCGAGTGTCTGGTCTTGTTGGCGAGTACACTCCAGCGGTGTTTATACGAAGCGAGAGAGTTGCCCAGGACGATCTAGCTTTCGCGAAGACTTCGAATGCGCTGTGTGACTGGTCTTAGATGGGGCAGATCCGATGAAGATGAGGCAGATCCGATGAATGCAATGTTTCACTTCCGATGAATAAAGCTACATAATACCCAAGGTATCCATAATCGAATCCCATCTAGTCTAGTCTCGAAGGCGATTCGCCTGTCAGACGCACGCCCAAGCCCTCCACTCTTGTAGACAATGGCTTCCCCGCAGCCGACACCCGTCTTGAATGGGTCGCCGCTTTCGTCCCAGTAGCCCGCAGAGCAGCCTCTGGCGAGATGCTTCGACTCCGATCGCGTTCTCGTTCGCGTTCCCGGTACTGCGAGCCAGATAACAGCGCCTGTCTCTCTGTACCCAATGTCCCCTCTTCGTAATGCTTCAGTCTTCGTCTTCGCCTAGAGCTTCTATCTAGTGGTGTAGAGGGAATGGGTGGGGCGGACCCATAGATCAGAGATTGAATCATGATGGTGAGGTCGAAAATGAGGGTTCCGCCCGAGCCGAGGAGATAGCTGCATCAATCCCATTCAGCCTCTGTCCTCTATCTGCCATATTGAGGGAAGCTTACGGAAGCGCTTCGAGGAGGTAATGAGCTGCCTCGGATGGGTCTGCGCCTCCCGACGGATTAAGGAGAATGGAGGCCACATAGGTCAGATTTCCACAGAACGCGAACACAAAGAGAAGAATAGATAAGCCTTCTACGGATTTGCGGTTAAACTATTGAAAGAGTCAGCTTATGTCAGGCGGTGCAAAGGGCATACCCACATTCATCCATATTTGAGGAAGCCGCGATGTGAGATAAAGTGTTGTACACGTCCAGGCAGAGAATCGCCCGATGACTCTTTGGACAGTAGGAGGATCGTCGGGAGGATGTGGGGGTTCAATCACCGTTGTGAAGGAGGAAGATGCGGTCGGTGGGAAGATTGGAAAAGGGATGGGATGTCGAACCGGCCACGAAGGCGTAGAGGTCGAACCCGTCATCGAATTGAGAACGACCCCATGCGATGGTGAGGAGAATGTTGCAGTCCAGCCGCCCCATCCAACTAATAGGCCCATACTCATGAAAGCGACCCCTGCCGCTCTCTTCGCCAAGCTCAGACTCCGGCTCTTGCTTCGACTCCTGTTCTCCGACATTTCCTGACGCACAGGGCCACTTCCTCCTTCCATTGGCAGTCCTTCCAAGTTTCCCACGACCGTCCTCCTTAAAGTCCTGCCCCTATCATTGAGGACACCAGGAGATGTGGCTGGTATTGGGTCGAGCGTGGCCGAAGACATATCGGAATGAAAACTCTCCATCATTGAGTCGACAGCCGCACCGCTCTGTTTGGACAGGCGCCGCAAACGCGACCGGCTCCGTCTCGATCTTGCCTTTTCCGCCGCTCGCGCGACGTCCAGTGCTGCTTCGTAGATGGCTTGATAGGATCCTTCCGCCGGCCCGGTGACAGCGATGTCGGGATTGGTAGAAGAGGAGCCCGTAGAGTAGTGTGTGAGATACCGCCTCTTCTGCTTTGGACGAGCGGTGGATCCGCTGTTGGTGGACGGTTGGGAGGTGGAGCGATGAAGTTGGGGATTTGGGTCGTGGGCGAAATGCGAGGCTGGGTTGGAGTCTTGGATGATTGCTTGACGAGGCGAAGCAGCATAGGAGTGTGAGACGTGCCGTGACGAGGATCTCGCAGAGGTAACAGGTGCGGAAGCTTGGTAATAAATGAACTGGGCGAGGAGGCAGAAGTCTACCACGCAGAAATAGGCGGCGAGATAGGTCTAGGACGGATGATCAGTATTTGATCCAGCGGTACGCAGAGGTCCTACCTGGAACGGCAGCTGGTCGGTCAACAGACACCCTATCAAATTGGTGATATCACCTAGATGACACGTGAGTCATGAACGAATTGTCTAAAAGGCAAACATACCGAAGAGCCAATTCACCAGGAAAGGCAGGGCGAGACCCTCACACGACTTGAGCGAAAGGTTCTTCAACACTTGCCTGCAGAGATACTTATTAGCTCTAGACTTGACTGCTCTTGTACGTGACAGGAGATTCCTCGAGGATCCCCAGATACTCACGGAAACTGCGCGCAGAGCCAGCAAGCGATGGACGTATAGCCCAGTGCATTCGCTATAACAATTCGGTTGAGGTTTGCGAAGAGGGGGGCGAGCATGTCGCCGGGAGTCACTGCTCGCTATATGCGCATCTATGAGGGTTGTGTGAAGGATAGGTGGAATCGATGAACGAGTAGCGTAGACAGATGTGTGTAAAGGAGTGTTCGCTTAGATTGTAATCAGACCAAACAAACCGAAAACTGGATTCGCCCCGAAGTCCCCGCGACTAATGAAATCACTTTCCCCGCATTCGCAGCCGCTCGACCTTAAAGTGGACATAGACGCATGGGATACAGCGTCCATTTCTACCATCCGACTCGATGCCCGTTCGCACCCCGATGAGATGGCTGAAGATCGGGCATGCAGTATATACAAGACCATACGTCCCATGCCCATGCCCGCTCGATGCTCGCCGCCATCCCCATTTGACTGATCCGCCATTCGTTTCTCCCGACACCCAAACTCACTGTCACGACCTGCACTAAGCAGTGTGCCTAGTGGACGTTCCCAGAACGACCCAATATTGAAGGCGCGCTTTGGCGATTCAACCTGGTTATAGGGCTACAGGGTCGAGGTCCATGACAGTCGCCCCGCTTTAAGCCGACTCGCCTGGAGTCGTCCGACAAGGCTCTTGGCCTGAAAACTTGGTTCAGCGGGTTGTCCTTTTCTTCTCGGGTATCACCTATCCCGCGTTATCCCTTCTGCTTACAGTGAATTGGCGGACGAAGTGGACCTTAACACGGAGTGGCGGGTGAAAGCAAGCCCAGGGGCGACTGCTGCCACTTTCCGAGTGACTGATGGGATCTCCGGACTTTTGGTCGAGGACTGCGTTACTGGTAACATGGGAACAACCGGCAATCAAGCTGTGTACCTTATGTCGGAAGGCGAGATGTCATTGTGATAGCGGATGCTGTGACTTACTCGGCCGTGATTCAAAAAAGGCACATCCGGAGTTGACCCTTTTGCGGCGGTACGGTCTTCTACCCCTGTCGCCTTCCTTGCTGTCGAAGCCTCAAGCGTGGGATCGATGATATAGACACGCCTCTTGAGTATCCCTATGACGCTGCGGAGCTAATTACGCAGTTTGCTCTTTCGTCGTCCTCGAACTCAAGTGGTCGATCCAGTGGTGGAAACTGAAACTGACCTCCTCTCGCAGCTATCCCCTTATATCTGTCCCCAGCGAGCCTGTGGTGTCACTCTCCGAATAAATGTGTCCTATTCCTCGACAAGCCTCTCTGGAAGTGCCGATGCCCGCAACTTCGCTCCTAGCTCGACAGACGCGTCGCTCCAGAAAGCCTCACCGGACCATCACAGCTCTCTCGCTATATTCGAGAAGCATGCTAGACCTATCATAGCGAGAAGAAACTGCTCCGCATAGCACGAGTCTAATGGGCAGGATGAGACGTGGGATGTGGGGTGGATATGGGGAATTCTTGGACGGCTTGATCGAAAAGACACAAGCCAAGGTCATTCTTGACGCCTTGACAGATCATTCACGGTAGGCGACACCAGGAGACTCGTCGCGTAAAGCGGTCCTTTGTCTTTTTGGTCAGACGATCCTTTGAGTGAATGTTTGTATATGTGTTTTGAGACCGCAGGACCTCCATGTCCGCCCTCCTAGCCCGACTTCCTACTCAGATTCCTTGAACTCACCCACACCACCACGACTCACCCTTGTAGACCCGATAATCCAGTCACTCGACAAATCCATCCACCATCAGCCGGAACACATCTCAGGTCAACTTCATCGAAAACGACGGCAAGGTCGACCCCTATACAAAAGCGGCCACATCGCCTCGGCTTTCCAGTCGGCCCTTTGGAGGGCCCCTGCCAGCGGTCTATTGCAAAGGCCCTACTACAAACCGCTAACTCGTCATGTCGGCTACAACGACGGTGGCACCCACTTCCAATGTCTCCACCACTCGGTATAACGGTCCTTCGACGATACATATCGTACCTCCTCTCATTCCCACAAACAACAAGTCGGTTCAGGAGGTCATCGATTTTGCAGGCTACGAGATCCGAGTCACAGTGACGGCTGATAATGTAGTGACGAGCAATGGCGCAAACACCTCTGTGGGACAGAATGAGCAATCGTTTTTCCCTTCTGCGCGCTCGGCGACCGCAATGATGGGCACGGACGACGACCGATTCCACGACGAGGTGAAAACAAGGCTCAGTTCCATCTGTATGGGATCTTGGCATGGACAGGCAGGGCAATACGCTGACCACGGTATTTCGCAGACGATCTCGCAGATCAAGACGAAGACGAAATTGACACGGCCATTACCGCTCTCCGCAGAAGGTTTGGAGACACAGATACCACCTCATTGCGCCCCGAGGAACGTGATGCTCGCGAGACGCAATTCGTGCAATCGATCCTGGGAGAACTGCTGACACAGAAGGGAACACCTTTCAATGCGACTGGTGAGTCTTCCGGTACACTGTCCGAGCAGGATTGAGACTGGAAAACCAGGTCAACCCACATATACGCCACGTTTGGCGACTTCGCAGTTTGGCAGTCAGACTCGGGCGACTGAAGATCCCCTCCAACAACAATGGGTGGAAGAGATCTACAGATTGGTTGACTCACAGTGTGAGTCGGCACCTGTTCGGAGCTGAGGATTGACATTTTTTTTAGGCGACATCCCATGGAACAAGCACGCGGCCATTCGCGGACGCATTTCCGAAGTCATCGACAGGGAAGCCAACAACGATGCCTATACGAGTAACGGCCAGATCACAGACGCCATCATGCTCTCCGTTGTCGCCTCGCTGATCAAGGACCGTGTGAGGGAGAGGAGAGGTAGCAAGTTTTACACTTCCATCGTTCCTCCTGGTACCTACTGCTCAGAGATCTATCCCGAGACGACTGCCACGGACTATCTAAAAGAGGTGACTGCCGATATGTAAGCCTCCCCTGTACTAATTTCGTCTGTGTATGGCGCTAATGTCTACCAGTGCCCAAAGAGAACAGCTCAACGAGCCTATCGACTTCTTGCGACGGTACGGAGGATGCCACTCGAAATACGCACAAGAACGAGATCCGCACAGTGGCACCGACGCAGAGTGGGAAAAGAGGCGATACATGAGTCGCGCCGCCACTGTGGACCAAGCCCTACGGATATGTGAGACTGGACATTTCGTCGTGCTTCACTCCGGGCTTACTGAGTACTGTTCTAGACGAGATCGACCGCCAGCTTGCACCGGCGGTCGAAGAACTGATCTCTCGAACTGTTTCCGACATTGCTTTACTCCCAGACGACAGTCGGCCGAAGACTGGCCCAGAATGGACGACGCAGTTCAAGTCGCGCATGGACTCTACACTCGGAGCGAACACGACAAAAAGGTGGGACCAAGCATCGTCCTGGCAATCTTCCTGGCCATCTTGGGGGCGGCTATGGCGATAATGTGTTGTGGCACCGTACCTTTGTCGTTGTATGCATGGGGCTGTCTATTCTTTCGTTATTACCCACGCCCAAACCCTTGTCCACGCTGCCTTATCCTCCAGAGCCTCTGCGTCCACCGCTTCCTCCTGCTCCTCAAATTTCCACCTCTTGCCATCCACGGATCCCAGCTCTCTCTTGACTCTTGTCAGTATCCCGTCCTTGAAATTTTTTCGTCCTCTTGTCAACCCCGTGCCCCTTCCCTCAAGCGCGCTCTTCATCCACGTAAACACTGCATCCCGCAGCGCACCCGGAGGGTCGTTCCACTTGCCATCGAAAACGGGATGCAGACTTGTTGATGTGCTGAGAAAGGGTACCAGCGGGAGATGGAACTGGATCGGCAAATCAGGGGAGGTGTGGACAAACTGGCTCAGCAGAAGCGAGGAGAACGAATTCTTGAGCGAGAGAGGCAATGTAGGCGGTAGTGAATATGAGGTTTCGACGATCTGTTCGGTCAGTCAGCTCGGTACCTTTCCCCCATACTGGACTTACCTCTAGCCTTCCACCGCGACGCAGGACTCGAGCTGCTTCCTCGATCAGGTCGCTCCACTTGGATTCGGGCACAGCTAGTCCGACGAAGCGGATGTGCACCATGTCGAATACCCCGCTATCATATGGCAAAGTGTCCAGCCTATCACCATTCTCAGCTCGCCACAATCATCTGCGACCAATATTCGCTCGCTCACATGTTCCCCGTCTCCCATGTGATTCGCCTTTCGATACTCTCCCATGTTCCGAGGCCGGGAGCTGGGAATCCGTTCGAGGTGCTCCTCGCCATCCTCTCTTTCACTGCCAAGGCCTTCAAATCGGTTTGGATGGGAACGAGATCAAGACCGATGAATGTTGTTTCTTTCCATTCCAAGGCTTGTGAGATTGGCCACCTGACGTGGGAGTCAGTGAATGATATGATCCGGGAATATTGCCATGAGTCCATACTCACAGTCCGATGCCAGTTCCAATCTGCCATTGATCAGCTCGGGTATCGCGGCATAATTACACATCCCATCCCGGTTTACGAGTAGTAAAGAGGAGTCACACCAAGAAAGTTTGCCCGCCGATAACAGGCGGACCTTACTCAATCCCATCTCGTGTCTCGCCCGGAACCGCACATCTTCTGCGACGAACACAACTCACATCAAGAACAGACTTGGGCGGTGCTTCCTCCTTCACAGTCAGATCCACAAAGGTATGGCCTCCCGCGATGTCATACATCGTTTCATGGAGCCTTGCTTCCCTGCTCGTTCGTTAGCGATGATGTCGGTGCACAGACAGGCAGGTAACAAACAGATCCAGAACATCCCGTTCCCAGCCGACCCTATAAGTGCCGCCGACTTCTTGGCCCATTTCGTCTTTCCATACCCTCTTTCCCCCTCCTCCCCCTCTCTGTCTCGGAAGGCAATGCCAACCAGCTTCCTGCTTGCTTTCGCGCACAATATCCTTCCTGACAGTCATCAACTCCAGCGGCAAGCTTGGTCTCCTGCCCGATGCCGGGGCATCCCAGGCGGAGAACGGCCGGCCTTCCGCGAATGGCAGTACATCGTTAACGTTGGGTGTGTAGAACACCTTAGTCGGTACCGGCCCCATGGAGAGCGGATCCATACGCAGACCCATGACTCTATCTCGGTTGGATGATTCCCCAGAGGACGCAATCGACGGTGGGGCACCCGTGCGGACGGATTCGACCGGAGTGAAGAGATTGTCGAACGCCGAGGAAAAGATGGTCCCATCTTCCGTAAGGGACGGGTTGGTGAAATGTTGGGATGAGGTAGTGGATGGGGACGTAGCGCCGGAATGGATCGATGTCTCGGAGTAAACCGTCGTCGTCTGGTTTTGCACCACTGGTCCGGGAGGGGCTCGGGCGGGACG
>JASZXS010000200.1:0-28533 GCA_035521475.1 Tremellales sp. Uapishka_1 | reverse complement strand
CCCCACCCAATCCTCTTCTCACGAGGCCAGTGCCCCCATTCTGTCCGCCTCTCATTTAGCTCGCCCTTTTGTCCCGATTTCTTCCTCAATATTATGCTACTTGAATCCATGTCTCTGTATTGGAGTAGACAGGACGCCATTCATTCCGCCAGATGCTAGTATGTCTCCTTGGCGTGCCCAGGTTCGCATGAAGCGTACATGAATCTCACAATGTTTCAAATCCTACGAGAGGTACATCTGCCTGACGGCCGTGGCGACCCGATCATGCCCGACGCCGACCAGTCCCCGCAGAATCTCGTTCTCCTCTTCCTCCCTCTTCTTCTCCCTTTCCAAAGCGTCCCTGCTCCTCTTGACGCCCTTTCGGCGAATAGGCGTTTCTTCGCCGCGGGTTTTGACGGTCTCGTCGTCGGGCACCAGGTGGCGTAGCGCCGGTGGCAAGATGGAGTGTCGCGAAATGGATCTCGGCGGACGTCCGCGTTTCTTCGGGACTGTCGCAGGCGGGGTCGGGAGCAAGAGTGGAGGAAGTGAGATGAGGGGCGCGGTCGGGAGGGTTCCTTTCTGATGGTTGTATGGGTTAGCACTTTTGGGAAGAAGCGAAAAGACAAGGGACCAACCTCTTTCCAGATCTTGAGCAAGTCCTCAATGTATCGCCTCACGTCGATCAGGGCGCCGAGGACCTCTTCGTCCGCATCCCCCGCGTCTTGTAGCCCTGCCCCTGTTTCCTCGAGTCTGAGCGTCCGCACCTCGGTCTGGAAGCGGAGATTGATATCGCGCAGAACGCCCAGTTCCATGTCCAACGTGGCTATTCCCTCGTC
The DNA here is from genome assembly GCA_035521475.1 of Tremellales sp. Uapishka_1. Lineage (NCBI taxonomy): Eukaryota > Fungi > Basidiomycota > Tremellomycetes > Tremellales > Tremellales sp. Uapishka_1. The sequence goes on along the minus strand of JASZXS010000200.1, from coordinate 27,718 downwards.
CGTTGTCTTTATCCGTCCTTCGACCTCCTTTTGCGATAGACTGCTAGATGCGGCGGCAAGCGAGGAGACGTCGGTCGCACCATTGTTGAAATCTCGGATCTCGCGCTCTTTCTCAAGGATCTGCTGCTTCGTCTCCTCGATATCGCTCAGCAGGGCCAGGCGGGTAATTTCGAACGGATCACAAGGCGATACGCGAACGTCTTTAGGTTCGAGAAGCGTGATCGAAGAGACGAGTCCCTGGGTATAGTCGAACCCTGTCGCCCTTGATGTCTCCCCACTGTCGTGCAGGAGATGTTCGCTCAGACTTTCAAAGCCAGCAAAACCCGAGCCTGAGATAGCAGCGTTCGCCAGCTCACCCAACGTACGCCCGTTCATCAACTCGTCGTCCACACCATTCTCCAAACACGCGATAATGGACCGCAAGCGATCGTTCTCGGCTTCCATGGAAACGCAGGTGTATTCCAGAGCGGACTGCACGGATGCTTTCTTGAACCGCAGCCGCGTCGATGCCTGCCGATTGGTTTCCCTTCGGCGGAGGTGGGCGTCGTCCTCGGGATGGATGGGCAGGAAAGGCGATTGTGGAGAAGCGGTTTCGGGTGGGGGTGGAAAGAGCGGGTCCATCGGGGTGGACGAAGGGAGGTAGGTCGCCGAGTTGAGGGTGTCTGGCGGTGATTGTTGCGACATTGTGCTGGGTAAGGGTGTGTTAAACGCAGAGTTGGAAGAGCAAAAACAACAAACGACAGGGAAAGGAAGATCTAGAGTCTAATCTGATTCCGCGATTCCTCAGAGGGGCGCGACACCCATTCAATAGCGAAAGATTCCTCAGTGGTAGAGAGCGTGCTCGCATCGGTACGATGCATGGAGTCTGTTGCTACATGATGGGAGTCACCGGCAGCGATCTCGCCGTTCTCAACCTATCCTGCTTACCGCCATGACGGTGCTGGGATACGATAACGAAACCTTATAGCTCGGACTAACAAGTGCCACTTTTGGTTAGCCTTTGTTGGGATTCCACTCCTACTCATTCACCCAGACATCACACTCGTCCCCTATCACGACCGTATACTCTCTTGCCTCAAACATCCACGATCCACACAGCAGTCCATACCCTCCCTCCCTCTCTGCAACCACGCCAACGACCAAACGCAGCATTCCACGTCCCACCCGTTACACCCCTGCCGCTCCTTTATCCAAACCCATCCGCGTCAGCCTCCGCATAACCATAGAGCCGGTACTCTCTTTTCCCCACTGCTCGTTTCCTCCTCCTCACTTCCCATCTCCCACTCCAGCCCGCGATGGGCCAAACTCCCTCCAAGAAGATGGGCCGCACTCGGTCGAAGGAACTGTCACCCTCTGACCTGGCCGATTCCCTTCATACCACCCACATCAACTCGAATGCCCCGTCGCAGCCCATCACTCCCGGCGGGTCCCCGCCCATGGATGTCGGTCCCGGGTCGACATCAGGCTCCTTCTCCACGCCGGCGAGGACGCGAAATGGGAAATCAAGCAGCAGCAGTAACCGCAGTTCGAAAGCGACCGACGCAGGTTCAATCTCGTCGTTCAATGCCGTCGGATCGGTCAACTCGGCCACCCGGCCGGGCATAGCGTCTCAGAATTCGTTCGACGGCTCGACGTCGATCAAGTCTACCCTTTCCAACAACAACAACACGTCCACTCCTTCGTCGCCCTCGATTCCAACTACCACCACGATCCTCGCAGCATCCCCCAGTAACTTCCGCTCCTCCATTTTGGGTACTTCCCCGCCACCGTCCGCGATCAGTACCGGACGGTCGTCCCCGCCGCTTGGCTCACCGTATGGCTCTTCGAACAATCTTACCCCGGGCGCAGCGCTCGCAGCGACTGTTTCGCGAAGCAGTGCGACGGGAAGTACCGCGGGGCTGCAAACGTTGGACGTTGATAACATGATTGGCCGGTTGCTGGAAGCGGGGTACTCTGGAAAAGTGACGAAATCGCCCCCGCTCAAGAACGCCGAAATCGCGAGCGTGTGTGCTGCTGCGAGAGAAGTCTTTCTGAGTCAGCCGACGCTTATCGAGTTGAGTCCTCCGGTGAAGATCGTTGGGGATGTCCACGGGCAGGTGAGTGGCTACGGCCACGGTGTTGTATGCAAGCAGAGCTGATAGCCACGGTGTAGTATGCCGACTTGATCCGGATGTTTGAGATGTGTGGGTTCCCCCCGCAAGCCAACTATCTCTTCCTGGGCGACTATGTGGATCGTGGCAAACAGAGTTTGGAGACGATCCTCTTGCTGTTGTGCTACAAGATCAAGTTCCCCGAAAACTTCTTTCTCCTGAGGGGCAACCACGAATGCGCGAACGTGACCCGAGGTGGGTTTGGAAATCAAAAAGAGCCGTATTGACCAGGGCACTAACCTAATCCCGAAATAGTTTACGGATTCTATGACGAATGCAAACGCCGAACCAACATCAAGACGTGGAAAACGTTTATCGACGTCTTCAACGCCCTCCCAATAGCCTCGATCGTCGCGTCCAAGATCTTTTGCGTACATGGAGGTCTTTCGCCCAGTCTGAAATCCATGGACGATATCAGGCGGATCCAACGGCCCACTGGTTCGTCTCTTGTTTCTTGAGATTTTGTCAAAGGCTGACGCCTGACCCCAGATGTGCCGGACTACGGTCTCCTGAACGACTTGGTTTGGTCGGACCCCTCGGATACGGCGCTGGATTGGGAGGACAACGAGCGAGGGGTATCGTTCTGCTATGGGAAAAGCGTCATCAACTCGTTCTTGGCGACTCATGTGGGTTACTTTCGAGCCGAGCCCAGTATACGCGAACTGATCATTGCGCGCGATCCATAGGACATGGATCTTATCTGCAGAGCACACATGGTCGTCGAAGACGGATATGAATTCTACAACGACCGTACGCTGGTGACGGTGTTTTCGGCTCCGAACTACTGCGGCGAATTCGACGTAGGTGTCCCATCGCCGCATGTTCTTAGGAGTCGAGCTGACCGCCTGTTCTACAGAACTTTGGTGCTGTGATGTCGGTATCGGAAGATCTGCTATGCTCGTTCGAGCTGTTGAAACCATTGGACGGCGCAGCGCTCAAAAAGGAAATGACGAAATCCAAGCGGAAGAGGTGGGTCTCGACGCTCCCCCCACCCAAAGCGAGAGATCGACTGACATGTCCTCCAGCCTGCAAAACCACCAATCTCCGCCCAACAACCCAACGGCCCAGAGTTTCTGATACGGCTCAGGAACCCGGATCTCTATCCTAATCTGGTTTAATCGTTTCGTCTCCTGCCTCTCCTTTCGTTCCCTTTCGTTCTCTTGGGTTTTCATCAATACCTCTCTCTCCCACCCGCTTCGTCTCGCCTTGCTCTCCAGACTTCAAACTTTTCCCTAGCAAAATGTACTTTCACTTTCCCGCCTCACATCTCGACCTAACGGACCAGAAAGAATCGTGTAAGATGCCAAAGCAAGCGAAATATGCAAATTACTCAAAAAAACTAGTTGTCAATCTCTCTTCTTTGCCATACTCTTCACAGAACGCTATGCATCGCGGATGGTCCATCGGAACAGGAGGCAGGTTGACGATGGATGCATTCAAGAAAGTGGTATTTATACATTGTGACGCGTTCACACTGCCTTCCCCTGATCACTCGAACGCCATTCGGTTGATCATTTCGATCTCGGCCTTGTGGGCAGATTTCGATCCGGTCGCGACCGACGAACTGGGCTTTCGGCCGGCGTACGTGGGCACCTTTTCTTTGTGGTGCTCCGTCTCCTTCAAGGCCGTGATCAATCGAGGCTGCACGTAGGTCCAAGCACCATTGTTTAATGGCTACATCGTGATCGAGTATCAGCATATAATCACATTGCGATTTCCATGAAGAGACTGACCTCTTCCTGTGCCCAAACGATATCGGCGTTGGGGTACTTGTCAAGATGGGGAGTAAGCTGTCGCGTTGTCGCCATCAGTATTTAGGCAATTTGCACAGCTCATGTGGAAACACGCACGAGTTCGTAGGGCAATGGCGACAGCTGCTCCAGTCGGGAAATGACCACGTCATTGATGCCCTTGTCCTCTCGCTCCTTCAACAGCTGGTAGTAGACCTGTCCAGAACATAGAATATGTCGTCGGACCTTCTCGGGCTCAACAATGTTCTCCGGATGCGGGTCGGGGAGGTATCGCTGGAAGATGGTGTCGCCCGACATCTCCTCGAGCGTCGATCGTGCCATGGGATGACGCAAAAGGGATTTCGAGAAGAAGATGATGAGCTATTGGAAGGAATATGAGTTAGGGCGAAGAGACATTAGAAGTAGATACATACGGGCTTTCGGAATTCTCGCTTGTTCTGTCTTCGCAGAACGTGGAAGTAGTTGGCGGGGGTACTGTAATATCGAAGAATGAGAAGATGACCACAGAAAAGAGGCGCGACTCACGTGGCGTAGACGACCTGCATGTTGCAGTCTTGATGCTGTCGGTCGAGCTTTTCAGGCGAAGGGTAGATTCTCGGCTCGTCATCACACAACTGCAGGAACCGCTCGATTCGACCGGAAGAGTGTTCGGGACCCTGTCCATCGTATCCGTGGGGAAGCGATAATACCAGACCCGTTCGTTGCAACCATTTCCTCTCACCAGCAGCGATGAATTGATCGATGATACATTGAGCGTTGTTGCTGTTTCCACACCGTCAGCTTGCGAGCATTTAGCACGGAATGATGATGAGAATACTAACGCGAAATCACCAAACTGCGCTTCCCACATGGTCAGACTGTTGGGAGAGACTAGCGAGTATCCCAGCTCGAAACCGAGCGTTCCGAATTCGGACAAGTGCGAGTTGGTGACGGTAAACGAACCCTGTTCCGAACCGACGTGTTTCAGCGGAACATAGGTCGACTCGTTCTCCTGGTCGTGAACGACGGCATGTCGCTGCGAGAATGTACCTCGCTCGACATCCTGACCCGACACTCGGACATGGGTGCCTTCCAAACAAAGCGTTCCGAAAGCGAGCGCTTCGGCGGTCGACCAATCGATATTTGTTCCCTCCGACACAGTCTTTCCTCTTGTCGAGATGATTCTCGCGAGGTTTTTGTGCGGTGTGAAGCCCTCTGGGAAGGTGGAAATGACCTGACCAATATTCTTGAGCGTCTCCTCGTCGGCGCCAGTGGGGTGATGAGGGAGAACGTTCTCGGCCAGCTCCTTGGGTGTCGGGAATCCGTCCCACGAGGACGAAAGCCATTCCTTACTCGAGACCTTGTAGTCCTTCGACAGATCCATGGCCTTTTCCAGCATTCCCCAGACCCATTCTCGGTGCTCGTCAATCTCTTTTTCGGTGAATGTGCCTTCCTTGATCAATCGATCGGTGTAAAGGGCGAGGACGGTGGGCTGCTTCTGAATCGCTTTGTACATCGTCGGTTGGGTGAAGGAAGGTTGATCGGTCTCGTTATGACCATATCGTCGGTAGCAGACGATATCAATGACGACATCCTTCTTGAAGGTGGCTCGCCAGTCGGCGGCAAGAGTACACACAAAGTTGACGGCCTCGACGTTGTCGCCGTTGACGTGGAAGATAGGGGCATCGATGGATTTGGCGATGTCAGAGGGGTAGGGTGTGGATCGAGCGAATCGAGGATCGGTCGTGAAACCGATCTGGTTGTTGACAATCAAGTGAATGGTACCACCCGTGCCGTAGTTGGGGAGGTTCTGCATTCCCATTGTTTCGTAGACCACACCCTGACCAGCAAAGGCGGCATCTCCGTGGAGGAGAACGCCCATGGCGGTGGTGGCAGTACCCTCATCGCCTTCGAAATGTTGGATTGCTCGAGTTTTCCCCAAAACAACCGGGTCTTCGGCTTCCAGATGCGAGGGGTTGGCAACGAGGGAAAGGGAGACCTTCTTGCCGGACGGTGTGGGTCGAACGTAGTTGGCACCCAAGTGGTACTTGACATCACCCCCACCTGAATCGTCCTTGAGTTTGCTGGAGTCGGGAGCGAACTCGTTCAAGATGGCTTCGATGGGTTTCCTGATGACGTTGCCGAGGACATTCAATCTTCCTCTATGCGGCATACCGATGACGATAGACTTCACACCGGCGTCGACCGATCGGTCAATAAGCGCCTTCATACCGGGAATCAAGGACTCGCAACCTTCGAGACCGAATCGCTTTTCGTTGGGATACTTAGAAGCAATGAACTTTTCGAACAGCTCAGACCACATTGTCCGGTCGAGAATCATTCTCTTCTCCTCCGTCGAGTAATCCCATTGGCTGGGAATTTCGACTCGCTCCCTGATCCAATCGCATTGACCTCTGTCGGTGATGTGAACGTATTGAACACCGATGTTGGCACCTGCTTGGACTCAGCTCCCGAATGCGAACAATCAGGCCGAACTCACAGTACATCCGCTTCAATTCCCCAATGATCTCGCCCAACGTCATCTTGTCTCCCTTGACCTCACCGACGAATCGGGGAAGAATCCCGTCACCCAGGCTGAACTCCTTTGTCAGATCGTCCTCCGTCCATCCGTAGTAGTCCAGCTTCAGCTCTGGCGGGACCCGCGAGCTAAGGTCTGCCTCTCCGATATGCAGGGGGTCGAGATTGGCGACGTGATGACCTCTGACCTGGTAGGCTCGTACGAGAAGTTGGACCTAAACGAATGAGTACTCGTTGACGCGCCGTGTCCTGATACATACCTTCAAGTAATCAGTCAAATCGCTTCCGCCACTAGTCTGCGCTTTTGAACTGCCTTCCGTGGCAAGTGGTGCTGAGCTCGAGGCGCCGATGAAGCCAGGCGGAGGTGCGAACGCGGAAGACGAGGGAACCCCTTTGTCTAAGCCGGAGAAGTAGGTAGCCCACGAGATATGCACGGATTTGGGATCAGATTTCCAATGACGATACATCCTGCGACTGGGGTCAGCGCCAAGGCTAAGAAGCCGCACAACAAAGCTCACTCCTCAGCATAGTAGGCATTGCCGCCGTTCGCAAACATGTCGCTAGAGGAAGGATTCGGGGCGACTTCCGTAGCATAACATCGTTTCGAGGCGATAGGAGTGAGCTTCGAGAGTGTGGAGAGGGGTCGGAAGGAGGGCGCGAGGCGGAGTTGACGAGGTAATATCCTGATCATCGTTGCTATTAAAGGAGTTTAGGTTTCGATGGCGGTGGACGGGGAACGCGAAAGCAAGACCGAGTCTAGGTGACAATGCAGTCCAGACCGCTGTTGTTCGTTCGAGTGGTTGTAGACTGTCTCTGTGGGAAGAGACTGGCTGTGCTTGGTGGTCGTTGATGAATGGGTAAGTTAGCCATTCATCGAACGGTTATAGCCAAAATCGGGCCAGAATGACGGCGGACACGTGGCCTTTCTGCTCCGTCGGTTTTTTCGGTCGCGTCTCCGGCGGCAACTTGAAAGTGGCAGAAGAAGGAGAAAGGATGTAAACAAAGGTTGGCAAGGGCGATGTCTTTACAAACTGGAGCATGGCTCGGTAGGCGCTTCAAGGTAGGACCAAGGTCCGGGAACGACGTAGCCGTGAGTCACACAAAGTAGTGGCGATGTTTACCTTGACGGCACGATGCAATCTATCTGAACTACGGGAACTATGATAGATAAGCAAGATCCACGTGGATCATCTTCCTCATCGGACTGCTTATATACATTTCATTCGCAAGAGGAAGTTCTCTGCTGGAAGTAATCGACTTACGTGTACTGTAGGAATAACTTCAAATCATTATGCGATCAGAATGGCTTCACATACCGTCATTCCCCACAACAAGGACAGACTAGACCACAGGCTGCGAAGGCTACACCATCCGGCACAAGTGGATGTGGGAGCGGGGCGGATTGTTGACCGTGATCCTCGGCGGCGGTGAGCAGCTTTTTGTAGAGGTCTTCTGAGCAGCTGCCGGAACAACGGGTCATTGTATCGTGTTTCACTCCGGTAACCCTACTGCCTCCTTGCTTGAGCACCATTCTTATTTCCGTCGCGATCTCTGCGACACTGCCGATTTCGCAGAGGGACATGAGATGAGCTTTGCTCCGACAATCGCCCTCGACTGGACATTTCTTCTCGCAGACATCCGTGCAGACCGCATAGAGCGTAAAGGAATGATGTTTGTGGTCCCCTGTGTCTGGATTGCCGGAAGGACGATAGGTCGAGCAAAAATGTCCGCTGATCGGATGGGGTGGGAAGACTAGGCCCGGATCACCTCGAAATCCGTTCAATAGTCTCGGGCGCCGCATGTGGTGTGCCTCGAAAGCTGGGCGACAATAGCTCAAGCAGCGATTGGCGCGTAGAATAGGAACGGACATCGAGGGGTCGCCTGGATCGGGTCAACTTTCGGACTGGTGTTCACCGAGATTAACGGCCACTCACCCAAGATCACTTGCTTCGCTCCGAAGAACCGCCCGTACAGCACTGTCGAATTCTCCAGCCTTCTCAGATCGGTCTTGCTGAGCTTATTCTCCACTCTTAGTATATCCGCCATCGATAGCCACGTTGACTTTTTGCCGACGCAGAATGAGGGCTTGTGTCCGGGGTCGAGCATGCCGAAGAGCACACTACTGCTGTTGTTGCGGTTCATCGTTATGTTGTGGTACAGAATCGGCGAGAGATAGTCGCAGTAGTCGTGGGAGACGAGGACAAGCGCCGCGAGAGTTCTTCGGGATTCACCCCGGGCCAGCTCGATGGCGACTATGCGCGCCACTTCCGGCGGGACCGGTCGCGATACAGTTGACATGTCTGTCTAGAGAATGACGAGAGTGGAATAAGTGGAGGTAGAAACGATGAAATGCATGATGATACCAGGAGCGAGGTCGCCATAGCGGCAAAGGATGTGGGAGAGAAAGGTAAGACGGGAAAAAGGAGAAGGGATAATCCGTATGGACCAATACCGCCACTCCATCTCTTCTCCTCGAGCGTCTGGTTCCTTTGGGTATCAGATTCTTTTCAAGTACCCTTGCAACATCAGAGTGAGGATGCGATCCCCTTGCTGGGCTGACAGGCCTGACCTCATGGGTCCGCTTGTTGTACGCATCTCGACCCCTGCAGGTTGTACCGCATTTATCGCACAGCGACCATCTGTCATCCGACTTTTGTGTAATCCGAAACAAGACTTGAATCTCCTTGTGGGCTTTCAGTATCTCAAGGTAGCGCTCATTAGTCTCCGCTAGGGGATTCCCTCGGCCAGTGGCGAGGAAGCCCGCGATAAAGAAGGGATAGGAGTGACCTGGCTGGTGGACAATCTGTATCTCCATCAGCTAGAGTTCCCCCCCTGTAACTAGGCCGAGATGATAGCTAATCACCGGGCCCCTGCTCTGTACCTGGGTGTACCAATACTCGGAAGGGAGCGAATAGCGTGCTAGTTTCGTTTAAGCGTAAGACCGCCACCTCCGTGGCTCGTGACTTTGCGTGACTCGATGGGACCAAGGTTTTGCCACTCAGCAGCAGCGCTCGTTTCTTACCGACCAAGAAGGACGACATTGTAGCCGAGTCGTTGATGCCGAAGGCGAGCCTTCAATAATTGTTGCCCGTCAAACGGACTTCTCGGTGGAGTATGGGGCGAGAGCAGCTCATAAAGCGAAGCCGATACCGAGACGAGAGATTCAGGTGTCCCGTGACCTTTCGAAACGCGAACCATAACCGCGTGTCCAGGATCATATCGCGCGGGATTGTGATTGAAAGGGATGCGTCGAGCGAGTCAGAATCATCGTTACTGCTAGAGGACATCGTGTCGGTGAGAGTTGGTCAAGAAGAGAAAGAACGCGGGTACCACCCCAATCCGTACCATAAAGGGTCATTCAAAAGGGGAGAATCGACTGGAATTAGTGGCTGCACACTCGGCTGGCAACGATGCTTCCAACCTGTTCATTCATTGCGTAGACTCCATGGATCGCTGATGAAGCCGATTAGTCGCACGAGAGGGAATGTCATCATAAAGTACATAGCACAGAGAAAAAAACAACAATGTAAGATGAAACAAGAGGGAGACCCATGACACGCAGATTCGATACAGCAGGATCAGAAGTCCCACTCTAAAGTCGGACGTCTTTGGGCATCTTTCGCATACTGATCGTCGCGTTAGCAAATAGCTCAACTTGCGACATGAAAGCAACTCACGCTTGACGGACACCCAGGTCACCGAGAACTTCTTCGGCACCACCCAAGATGGCATCGAATTTCTGAGTTCGCTGGAACTGCTCCACGAATTTGCCCATGCCTACGAATACAACCAGTCAGCCTGGATGCAAGGTATACGTCAAGTGGAAAACGGACCAGTCTTGGTAAGACCCCGGCCACCAAAGATCTGAACGGCATCGTCCGAGATCTCACCGGCAAATCGAGTAGCCTGCATTTTGAGGAAAGCGATTTGTCTGTCAGGATTGTCAGCCAATGTGGCCAGTCAAGTACCAAGCGCCATCAAATTACCCAGCAAGATTGGAAGACTGCTGCTTGTAGTTCTAAAAGGAAGGGATCAGCGGATGGCAGATTGACAATAGCTCTTTCATTTACCATGTTGCACATCTGGAAGGTGACGGCCTCCAGCCAAGCTTGGATAGCCTCAACTTTAGCGAGCATCAAAGCTAATCTGGAGAGATAGTCAGTATTGAGTATCACGTAGTTGGCTTCGCGCTCACTTGTTACGGATGACAGCTTGAGCAAGAAGAGGTTTCCCGAAGACATATCTCTGTGCAGCCCATCTTCCAAGGGGTCAGCTGGTGCCTTCATCCTCTTCAGACTGCAACTTACTTCATGCACTCTTCGACAATCAATCGAGAACTTCTGGCAGAGGCACAGCACATCACCCATCGTTCGTGCTTGAGCGGGATCAGTATACGGTTCAGCTGGGAAAAGTGGAACTCACATTGAAGTTGGAAAGAATGACTAGTAGACCTCCATCCTCGGGTCCAAGCACGTTCTCGACGGGTACTTTGACATTATCGAAGGTGATGTAGGCTGTACCCGCAGCAGTAGAATAGGAGGTTTTGATCTGCTTGGTTTCCACGCCCTCTCCTCGAGGGACCAGAAGGACTGTCAATCCACCGTCGCTCTAATCAACGCCATCAATACAATCAAACAAGCTTTCGCATCACTGGACAAACCTTGCAGCCAACGGTCTGAAGGGCGTCGTCAGCATACATCCCACATGATGCGAGAGACACGTACAAAGTAGTCTGAATGCATACCGCCCGAAATCCACTTCTTCGTTCCATTGACGATGCTTATATTTCTTCAGCTGTATCCTGAGACGCCAGACGGGCGTGGCTCACAAATGCTTGCCGTCCTCCGTCTTGACAGCTGTCGTCCTAAGACCCGCAACATCGGATCCTGCGAACGCCTCCGAAATAGCCAGACTGATGATCTATAGGTCATTCAGCACGATATGCTGGAAGACGTTCAGAAACATACCTTCTCTCCATCGAAAACCTCTTTCACAACTTTTGATCTCAGCGGTTCCTTTGCGAAATTCAAGACTGGAGGTAGACCGATAACCATTCCAGCTTGGAAACCATCCCCGTATCCTCGTGCCCCCATCCTCGCTATCTCCTGGTTGATGACGAGCTCGCTATGGCTAAGTCAGATCCAGCCTCTTGCCTGGTATACAGGAGCCCTCACTGGAAATAGTCGAACTCCTCGGGCTTGACGACACCGCCCATCAGCTCCCGTCCATGCAAGTGTTTCCCAGGACCCAGACGCATAGCGTTCAAGTTGTTCTTCCTGAGCATCGTTGTCAGTTGACGCATGACTCAGTCACGTGTACACCAGCTCACGCCATGGCATCCAAAACCTCCTTGCTGGCTCTCTTTCCGCTCTCTTCACAAGCTTGAGCATCGGGATAAACCACCTCGTCGACGAATTTTCGCATCACTATAACGGAGGTCTCGTCAAGTTGATCACTCGGAAGGCAAGCTGGCGTACCTTTTTGCAGAGCTCGGTGACTCTCCTTGTAATAAGGACTCGAGAACTCCGGCGTCAACCACGTAGGTTCGCCATAAGGAACCTGCACCCCACGTTAGGCATCGTCCTCGCTCAATTCAGCTTCACTCACTCGAGAAACATCTCCAGGAAGGAAGGGCTTGATCTGTTGCTTCTGGCCCTCGATCTGACCTATTCTCAATCGCTGATATTGGGGTTTCTGGAGAATCTCTGATCGGTGGCTGGCATGTTTAATCAGCGGTGGCCACAAGGATGAATGCGTTACTGACAGCCCATAAAAGACGGTGGTAGCATCTTGGCCAGCTAGGTTCAATGCTATTGTGAGCGAGTACTCAATAGCTGTTATGAAGATCACTCACCAACTTCGGCATCTAGCAGTACACCAGCACCTCCGGGATGGAGATTGGAAAATTTGCTAAGATCATACACGATGGAGTCGATGACGATCCACAGATCGCCTTGCTTATTGTGCTGAGATGATCGTGAGTATGTGACAGGCAGCGAAGAGAAACAGGTCGATAGCAGAAAGGAACACACCTTGGAGACTTCCTGGGCGGAAATGGACTTGAAATTGACCTCTTGAGTAGCCATTCTGGTTGTTTGCTGTTTGTCTAGCGAGCTCTCTAGATGATATTGATGAATTAGAAGGCGAGATAGAGAGCTGAATATCAACTTGGACGAGTATGCAGACGTGATTAAGAGAAGCTGCGGCGAGAGGACCAATTATACGCGGACGATTTGGGAGAAACCAACAACCGGCAACCGCATAGCCGGAGCAATTCTATGATTTGATGTACGAAATGCGGTGGACGCGGTGTATCGGCAGGTAGTACGCAGAGGGGGGAAGAGAAGGCACTCCGGTAATTTATGGGATACAGGATGCTGAGGGCTCTGCGTAAATCTCTTGCTGTTGCTCAGGAACAGCATGTCCTGCCAGCCCGACTTGTCGTTTCACAAATGATGTGCTCATTCACCTTTTCCGGGAGCCCAGCCGGCTCGTTCTTGCGAAAACTACATGTCACCCGTGCCCCTGCGGTCATTCCAAAAGCAGGTTATTGGAAGACGGCTCCCGTAGACATCATCAGCAAGACTTGATTCATGGGCATGGAGAACAGCGATGGAGTGGAAGCCCGGAGCCTCTCGTCCAGATATTTTAGCTTTCGCTCTCCATGTTATCTATCGCTCTTTCCTTTCCTTCCTTCCTACATTCCACTCCTTGATCTTCGTAAGTCTTCAGTACTGTACATAAACAAGGCTGACCGGGATTAGCAAGACCATGAAGTCTACTGCAGCGTCGGCAGTCAACAGACTCCTGTTGGAAGTATGGGCGCGAATTATTTCCCACCTCGAGCGTCCGCTTCCCCCAAAGATTCTCAAGGTGAAGTGGTCCGAGCTTCACCAGCAAGATCTCGCGGGAATCATGACGGTGTCGCCCGTACGTGACTCGCAGTCTCAAAGTGATGGTGACGCCGCTAATATCTACCGTAGCTCTTCCACGACCTGGCGGGGAGCATTCTCTATCGATTGCCGGCCGTCAATGACATTTACTCATTCTTCTACGGAGTGCGACCTCGAGCTGCCATTACCGGCGAGGAAGAAGACTCGACTTCTTGCAATCCTGCCGCGCAGAAGCGATTGTCAAAGCTTCAACTATTGGCCTCGACAACGAAGATTTACCTCGTGCTGCTGGCGCCATCAGGAGAGCCTGCTAGGCCACGTCTCCTGTATCCGCCCCCTTTTCTCAGCGCTCCATTCATCGACGAATCCGCAGGCGACATGGGTGATATCGAAAGCGAGCCAAACGGATTCGTACACGCCGAAAACGAGATCGGCAACAATGAAGGATACATCGAGCGTTACCGTCCGGAGTGTCAGCTCCAGGACGCGCAGGAGGATGAGGTTGTCGAGGGTGTCAACCAGACAGACGCTACGGACGAGGGTCAGGACTGGAATTCGGACGGGCTTGTCGAACACGAAGGAGGTGGTCGACGATCATGGAGGGAGGAAAAGCCAAAGGAAAAGGACTGGTGGTCCTCGACTGGCGATGTCCTTTTTGCGACATCGTTCTGCGACCGTATACTGGCAGCCATGGAGCTGATCGAAGACTACACGAACAGCTCGTCTCTCCTTCCGAAGCTTCTAGCAGTGAGCGTATTTGCGTGCGATGGATACTGGTGGCGGTACATCTACGACGCCTTCAATCACGGACTGGAACCCAAGATCTCCCGTCGCCTGAAGAAGTTTGGACCACTGCTCATGGAATCGACACCATTACTCTACTGGTGCCAGCACGACGGGCATATCGGTCCGTTCATGCTCGGCGGGAATGCCTATCTTCCCGCGTCTCGTAAATCGTCTCCCGTGACCTTGGTATCCCATCAGCAAACCTGCATGGAAATGGACTATGATTGCTTCCCGTTCAGCGACTCTGGATACGTCTACAAGCTTTCCCTCCTCCACGGCGGTCTGAATCGGATTCTTCTCGGGCCCCGGTTCGTTTTCGAACTCGATCATCTGAACACCGACGATATTCTGAACCTGGACTCTGCGATCAACCATCTCTTCGCCTTCTACGACAGACAGCGTCATCTGGAATCCTCGAGCGCGGCGACGATCACCGAGATCCGGGGTCTTGGTCGATCGGGCGAGGAGTCTGAATTGGACGTATATTTACCTATTTTCAAAAATCTCTACGACTCATGGCTCACGAATCAGAAGCACGTTCCAAAGTCGGCCGCTGCTTTTCTACGAAACAGTACTCGGTCGGCGGCCAGGGATACATTTGGATTGAAAGTAGTGGAGGGGAAGCCCGGCGTGTGTGAATCCTGCGGACTAGACGAAGGAAGGTGGCGCTCTTAGTGGGGAGAGCAAGAGGCAGTCCGAAAGGATAAGACCAGGAGACGTGGCTGGTGTGTCATTCGAAACAGAATTTCATTTGTGTTGAGAAGTGTAGGTAAGTCCTGTGTTTCAAGAGTTGATACTTGTATCCAAGCCGTTCGTGTAGTCCATGCATGTTGTCCATGTCCAAGCACGACGCAAACGCTCTCTTCCTCGGGTCCTACTCGATATTGGCTCGGCTCTTTCCGAGGTTATCACTGTTTTCGATATAGGCAAGAAATCCGTGCAGGTGTCTCTGAGCACGCAGAGATGGTCATTGGCGGTATGGCAGAAGGATGTGTTCTGCGGGGCGTGTTTCATCATAAGTATGAATGAAGCCTTCTTGTTTCCTCGGAGCGATCGCCCGAAACACCGCGTCCATCGGGGCAAATGACTGACCGAGGGTGGTGATCCACCGACACTCAGTTGCACCCTGTTTTCCCTTGGATTGGTCCGACAAAGCGTATTGCCCGGGTAAAGGGATTCTCCACACTCTCCGGTCTAATAATAGACCCCACCTTGTGCATTGGTGTTTTATGTCTCGTTGCACGAAAGGACCGATATCCTCCATCATCAATATCACACCTCTTTCGCAAAAAGACCTCCACCCAGTTATCACCAGTTGTCAGGTGATCTCGGAGACGGCGGAGAGGGGCAGCTCCGGGCCGTTGCCGATTATGCAATACGAGATATGGTTCTCGAGCAGGTGCGCAACCGTACGTTCGGTGCCGAGAGGTAGCGCTGTTCCTGCATCTCCCCTTGACAACCCTCAAACGGGCCGGGAATTGTTCATCCTTTGGCGGGCAGCAACACATAAAGGAGCCCTAGCTCATCGGCTCTCGCTCTTAATCCATCTCGTTCGACCATTCTCGATCTGCCATGGGCGTACTCACCCGAGCTATTGCACTGCTGTGTATCGGCGTCGCCGCTGCTCAGACGGCAGGGACGTCTCGCAATATCACTCTTGCGTCCGGGCGGACGTATCTCCTGCACGTACCAGCGGACTACAATGCGTCCTGCTCCCATCCTCTGGTGCTGAGCTTCCACGGTGGTGAGTGGTCCTTCCTCCGCAACGGGCAAATGATTGATGTGCTCGCATCACAGCCGATGGGACATCCACGAAGCAAGAGAGATTATCCCAACTGTCGACCGACGGCTTGAAAATTGGGGGGCTCCCCATTCTCGCCGCGTATCCGCAGGGCGTGCCCAATACCACCGCTGGGCATTCGGCTACGTGGTACTCGGCCCCCTATGCTAATAATACGGTGGATGACGTATGTGGCTGCCTGTGCGAGCAGATATATTGAGCTGACACGACCGATCACAGGTCCAATTCACCAAGGACATTCTCACCGATGTGTCCGCCAACTTTTCCGTGAACCCGGCCCGGATTTATGCATCCGGCAAATCGAACGGCGGCGGGTTCACGGCGTACCTCGCCTGTCGACCCGATACCTCTCTCATATTCGCTGCTTTCGCACCGGTCTCCCCGGCGCTGTATCCCGAATCGCTTGCCTTCTCAGGCTGCAACCCATCCCGTCCGATCCCGTTGATCAACTCGCACGGCGTGGTCGATCAGACTATCCCGTTTTATGGACGGAACGACAGCAAGACCGGGCTGTACGGCGTCGGCACGTCCACGATCAACGTTCCGCAATGGCGAGAAGAATGGGCGATCCGGAACGGTTGCCCCAATGGGAATGCGACACGGACGACGATGCCGTACAACCAGACGATAGAGCAGGTCTGGCGGTGCGACGAGCCAGTCGAGGCGTTCACGGTAGCGAATCTCGGTCACAGCTGGCCGACGACGTTGGGGCTGGATACATCGGGAGGAATCAACAGTACTGCGAGCTTCAACTTGACGGCCCCGAAGTTGGTTCACTTCTTTTCGCAGCACTCGTTGAACTTGGACTGTGATTAGTGTTGGAATGCGGGCGGAGATGGAGGGGTATCTCTGGGATAAAGCTTACCAATACAAATAATGCAGAACTGGACGTATTGGTAGCATCTTGCCTTGCTCTCTGTATAGCGAATTCGCCGCCAAGTTGTTACTTATTGTGAGAGCCGGGCATGCCTAGCGCCGAACGCCTGCTTGGTCTGCCTGTCGTGGAGAGGGTCAGGCTGGCAAGGCTGCAAAGGCTCCGTCGTTGATGGGTGCTCTACTGAGCAAAATCCCCTGACAAACACGAGCAGGTGAGAGGCGTGGGTCACAGCGCTAGACGTCCATGGGGGCACACATTGCACCGCCTCGAAGTGAGCGGTCGTCCTTTGCGGCAACGGGGGGCCCGAGTGCTAACTCTTCTCCCCAGAATCTGCAAGGACGACCGTTCCGTGCGCTTGACAGCGAGCTACCGGCGGACCCGCGGCAGAGCACACAGCACATCGGGTGCACCGCCTTCTCATTGTATATGAGGTACAAGCATACCCAATCGCCCGTCTCTTACGGGCCTCCCACATACTCGACGAACAGGATGACTTCCCTCGGCAAAGGGCTCCTCGCGGCTGTCTTGCTTCCGCTCACCCTCGCTCGTATCACTAGTATCACGGTCCCCTCACCCATTCAGCTCCAGTCAGAGTTTGATGTGATCGTGCATACCGAGTCCACCTCGGAGACCTACCAGGATATGGCCGTACGTCAATGATTGTAAGGACGATGACGGGCGCTGAAACGCTATCCAGATCGCGTGGGGGGTTCGACCGGCTACCGAAGCGTGCAATGGGTGTATCGGACAGAATATCTGGGTGACCACCCTTTTGTGGGTCCTCGTAAGCTCTACGCGAGCGACACTAACGCGACGTGAAGCGATTCGAATCAAGACTATGATACTACCGATTCGGGAAGCTTTACCGTCACGTTGCAGATGCCCTTCTGGGTCCCGCTGGGAGACAGCACATTCACAGCGGCGGTGATGGAATCCCAAGGTGTACGGTTCTCCTGCAAGTTTCGCGTGAGAATACTGATGGCAAAACACAGGATACCGGCGTGATGGGGCTCTTCATCACCGAAGGCATCACCAATATCACAGAAGCGGCTTGAGCGCGGCGACTAGCAGATGGAAGAGTAGTATCTCTGTTTAGGCGCAGGACTGAGAGAAAGAATTATGAACTGGGCACACCATGTCGGTATCTGGCCGCACTATGAAGATCTTCGGCTTCAAGGTTGTCGTGGGGCTTGCAACGCTCTCGTTCTGGCGTGCACAAAGTAACCAGGGGATTCTTGGAGCCACTGGTACTCCAGCCGGTTCGATTCCAGACCCCAGCGAGACAAGCAGGTCGCCTCTCACGTCTGGGGGCAGCCCTCTAGTGGATACATCCTATTCTTGCTCAAGCGCCCGTACATGCAGGTAGACAATCCCATCTCCCCTTCCGAGGGGATCCTCAGATGTGTATAGCCGAGTATTACCGATGGCCGACTCGGTAGCAAACCATAAGCGGCCTGTCCTTTGTTTTCGACTGGAACGAACTTGACCCACCCTCGTTGGCAGACCTTATACTTGCCTCGCATGCCTATCACGACCTGTTCCCAGCTCACGATGCGTCGTCTTGGCGTACTCCCAGCGGCAAGACCGTCAAAAGTCGCCCGACGTGCCCTGTCGTCAATTCCGCATTTCTTCCCGCAACCTCCCCCGGACCCTCATCGCAGAAGAGCGTCGACAGCGGCTTCGCCGTCGGATTGGTTATCATGGTTGAGAAACGTATCCCCCTCCAAAGGGAAGCCGGGCAAAGCACTGCTGTTTGCTGGACTTGTATGTCCCGCTTCAGCTCGCATGGGTAGACTGTCCAGCTTACCTTTTGTCGCAGGGATCGTATCCGCACACCCCTTTCTCGCCGACGCTCTCGTCTCTGAGCGTATGGGAAGAAGCGTCGGAAGCGCTGTTGAATGACGACAGCCGTATCGGATACGAGACGAAGGGTCTTGAAGAATTCGTTGGCGGTCTTCGAGGCGGCCGAGGGGTTAGAGGTTGGCTAAGAGGCTGGGTGGAGGGGCGGAGCTTGGTGAGGGGTGATTCTCTGCCTGGGACTGCAGATCTGATCATCTGGTCTGCCAGGACGAGTTGATGCGCCGCTCGGACGTGACCGCTCCTTTCATCCTCGTCTCCTCCATAGCTATCTTGGCGAGCGAACAGGTTAGCGTTTTAGTTTTGGGAACTGCATGTAACTGGAAGTAAGCTGATTGCTTTGCAATACAGGAGAAGGCATCCTCATCAGGTCTTCTACCTCCTCATACGACGCATCTCGTAGGCCACGGCTTCATCGGCACGCTCACCTCCCTCGTCGCCTCGGGCCAACTCGACCTCGCCACAGGCGTGAGGTTAGCCGTGAGTCCCCAGGCCGTCCTCTGCTAGAGTACCGACATTCATCCTATCTCCCAGCGGATCTATACCATCCTTCCCTCGATGTACCCCTCCTCCCCGCAGAAGTACCTCACAACCGTCCTCTCCGCCCGGCAGTTCCACTCCCTCTCCTCGCCAGTCTACTCCAAGACGGGTCGCAGACGGACCATGCAGTTGATCCTTGACCAAGTGCACGCCTTCCAGAAACAGCTGACAGGAGACGAATGGGCCGGCACGAGCATGATCAATAGCAGCAAAGTGCTGGTGCTGACCGTGAGCTCGAGTACCTCCATCTCCCTGGAGAATCACCAGCTGACGATTGGGGAAGGGTACGCAAATGGCGGTACTGGACATTGTCGACCGGCTGAGACAGCTGGATCTTGCCAACCCAGTCATGGACATTGAGATGCCGTCAGTTGCCCAACTGGTTCTCTGTCGAGCAGCACTGATCCCTTCGCAGTGGTCCGTACTGCACCGACTTGATGTCGAGCGCCGTCCCCCATCTGCGAAGAACCCTCGAAGCATGCACGTTTCGACCTCCCTCGGCAGGCGTCACAATACTGGATCCATGCACCACCGAACCCGTACGTTCCCGTCCTCATCGTTGTTGGGTCTCTGAGCGAGTTGGCAGATTGGCGAGCCAGCTATCGCTTTATCAAATCACCTCACACTTCAATTACGATGGCACAAGACGCTCTCGGGACTCTACCGCCCGGAACCGCCGCTCGTCCACGACTTCCGGACAGTCGGGCGGGGCGCAAAGGGCCTAGGCGTGATGTTGCGTGGGGAGATCAAGCGCCTGGGTCTCGGGGAGACGGTCGATATCGAAGAGTTTGGCGTGGGAGGCAGGAGGTCGTAGCGGTACCGAGACTCCGCACGGCGGTCTGTATATTAGTCATCGCATCGCATGGAGAATGTTGTAGCATATGCATATTGCACCGAGGTATATACGTGATGGGTCGTTACAAGAGACAAGATGGGGTATACGAGGATCTCAGAACTAGATGATGACGTTGATAAGCTAAATACAAACGATGGAGAGAAAGGACACAGGAAGGCTTACCCTAATTTGATACGTGCCGGACGATTTCGACAGATACCGAACCCATTTGACGGACTGATATCCGCTCTTTTCGTACACCTTCAAGAAACGAACGAGGAGGCCCGAGGCGGTGAACATGACCACTGGCGGAAGGGGTGGGCTTAGTCGGTGTCTCATGTGAACCCTGTACTGATGACAACGTACCGTTGAAATCAACATCGATTGGCGGTCTCGACCACGCCTGTCGATGTGTCGTCGTGGCCAGATCCGCCTCGGCAGTCAGCTCGGAGCTCTGGCCACCCTGTATTTTTGGTATTCTACCCGACGCATCAGCTTTCCTATATTTCCGATGGCGGACGAAAACAGGTTTGTGACTGACTTCCAGAGGATGATGTTCTCTCCTGGAACATATTTCGCCTTCCCTATTCCAACCTTGCACTGCACCCCTGTCGTGTTGAGTGGTGTGGGTATTCGCAGGACGACGTTGTTGGCATTCAATTTGGGGTCAAAGTTTGCTTTGAGATGGATCGTGTACTCCACCCTGGACTTTGTGGGTTCCACGACGTGGGTCTGCAGTTTGAACGGGAGATTGATGTTGGTCGTTGATCGATACCTGCGGAAGGCACAATGATCATTACTCATGCTTGCACTCGTGAAAATCCAGTAACAGACCTCATCAACTCAAATTCACCGTCCGGGGGGATGAAGGATATTGAGCGGTCAGAGTCGAACTTGCCCAAGCGGACACATTGGTGGAATTGACAGTCGTCCAGCTCAACCGCACCGTCCGACTTTGTTGAGTTGTCGCCTCTGGTTGAAAGTCAGTTGTCTGTCGTGTTGGGGTTCGGATGGTGACTGACTTCTTATCCAAAACCAGTTTATCATTGAGACCGAATTTACCTATTCCACGGAAGTAAGTTCAAGCTGTCGATAACAGGGAGGGAACTCACAATCTGGTTGACCGGAAAGATACGCTCGCATGAGGACCACACCGTCGACCTGATGAATGATTAGTAGAGCCCAAACTTGATCACCTCCACGCACATCCGCCCGTAAAACAGCCCCTGCAGTAGGCCGTCAGCTAATGTTCGCATAAGAATCCGCGTTGCAGTTCACCTTCTTTGCTCATCAACAGGTTGACGGTCTCGATGACGTCGACAAAAGCCTCGTTTTTTCTGTACTTGACATCCGGTCGTCGCCATGAAGTCGCACCGGTCGCCTGAATCGTGATCTTGGAAGAATCTTCCCTCTACGACTTTGTCAGCCAACAGCACTTGAAACGCGACTTTGAATAGCTCACAACTGCTATCTCTGACTTGATACCTTCACTGGTAATGTACTGCTTGAGTGCATCTGTTTCTGAGTTCTGAGGATATCCGAAATCGAGAATCTCTGGACATGGGCTCTGGTATCAACATGACTTGTAGGAGCCGGCGAGAAGGAAATCACCCACCATCCAGTAACTCGTATATCAAGACAAAGTTGTTCTTCACGCTCTCCTCGTCCAATTTGCCGAAGTAGCTCCTGCATATCGAGATGAATTTATAGAGGAATTCGAAAACCAAAGCGGCAGACGCGTTGCATCTGGAGTGAAGTTAGCAGATGTCGTGCATTTGAAACGGAAAGGTGAGCTTACTTCGTGACTGCCAGCACGTAGATATTTCCGACCTTGACGTGGAAGAAAGAAGTCGATCCAAGGGTGATGATTGGGGATCTACAAGGGAAACTTCAGCCTTGTCTCCTCGAGGTCGAAGTGGGAGCTCGTACTTGACGTCAGCGTTGCTGATGACCTGGATTCGAAACACGTCGGATATTGATCGTCTGGTCGTCCGAGTCAACATGGGAAAAAGATGCGAAAAGCAGAGTACTTACTTGAGATCCGTCCGGTACAGTCTCGAGATGAGGACCTACGCCGAGCTGCTTAGCATGATGTGGGTGCCAATGTAGCTCTACATACCTCTCCTTTTGCATTGAATAGGAATATAGCCGAGATCATCGTGGTCGCTATCTTTATCGATTCAAAGAAGATATGCGGACCTCTGTGTGAATGGATCACTCACAACAATACCACCAACAGAGACCTCGGGCTCGAGCGGCGTCATTCAGATTCCACCGGGAGAGCCACGTGGAGAGTGACGGGGCGTCGGCATCAAATGTATCAACTGAGTAAAGTCTAGATGGTTTCAGTCGATATTTGGACAAAATCCACTTCGACTCGAGTGTAGCCTTTGTCCTATTTGCATACTCGGCCAACAAAGGGGATCGTGTATGATACGATATCTGACATCGATATCTACTCGTTTTGCGCACTTAGGATTAGCGACCACACCTCTCAACTACTATCGCCCGAGCTCGACTCGAGCCTTCATTACGACCTCTACCATAATGTCTGAACAGGTCAAACCGTCCAAGGAGGCGTTGCCTGTTGAGCAGACGCAAGTACCAGCACCTCAAGGTGAGGGAGGAGCAGAGGGAGGTGCCGAGATGTCCAAGTCGGCAGGTCAGCAGCTTTTATACTATTCCCTGTGGTGAGAGCTAATGTCAATGTCAGCCAAGAAGGAGGTTAAACGGCTCGAGAGACTTGCCAAAATGGCAGCCAAGACGCCCAACGCTGCTGCGGCTCCTGGTCCTAAGAAGGAGAAGAAGGAGAAGCCCAAGGCGGAGGAGAAGGTCGTTGAGCAGTGGGTCAACACGACTCCTAAAGGAGACAAGAAGGGTGTGTAGCTGTATAATACCCGAATCCAGGAATATAGCTGATACACTCTTTCAGACGTGTCTGGAAACCTCCCTACCACTGGATACGACCCCACACAAGTCGAGGCAGCTCACTACGACTGGTGGCATGCCAAGGGCTTCTTCAAGCCTCGATACC
This sequence comes from Tremellales sp. Uapishka_1, assembly GCA_035521475.1. NCBI lineage: Eukaryota > Fungi > Basidiomycota > Tremellomycetes > Tremellales > Tremellales sp. Uapishka_1. Next base: position 4,677 of record JASZXS010000200.1, on the reverse strand, counting down.
AGGAGAATGGAGAACCGCTGGCCAAGGGAACCTTTGTTATCCCCGCACCCCCTCCCAATGTCACCGGTGGTCTGCATATCGGTCATGCGTTGACAATAGCCTTGCAAGATACCATGATCAGGTGGTGAGTACGACTCATCGTTCTGAGGCCCTGTATTAACGAGTATCAGGAAACGAATGCAGGGATACACTGTCCTTTTCAACCCAGGCTACGATCACGCTGGTATCGCCACGCAAGCTGTCGTGGAAGCGAGGTTGATCAAAACAGAGGGACACTCCAGACACTACTATGGGCGTGAAAAGTTCCTGGAAAAGGTTTGGGCGTGGAAAGAGGAGTAAGTACTTCTTATCTTTTATTGGGGTCCTCGGCGCCAATCCCACGTCTCCTTAGGTATCAACAGCGAATTTCCATCCAGATGGCGAGATTGGGCGCTTCGTATGACTGGGACCGAGTTGCATTCACCATGTCTGACGTGAATGTTTTCGCTTCGCTTGTAAATGGAGCTAATACATATCGATAGAGCTATGTCGAATCTGTCAAGGAGGCCTTCTGCAAGATGCATGAGAAGGGTTTGCTCTACCGTGCCAATCGATTGGTCAACTGGTGTGTCTACTTGAACACCACGCTGTCGAATATCGAGGTCGGTTTTCCTCTTGTCCTCTTGGGACGATCGAAATCGAGGCTTACTAAGCGGATTGCTTAGGTCGACCAAAAAGAGCTTACGGGAAGGACCCTGATGAATGTCAAGGGCTATGATGTCAAAGAGAGATTCGAATTTGGTGTCATCACCTCTTTCGCCTATCCCATAGAAAATTCGGGTAGGCGACCTTGGTGAAATGATGACGGATATCCCAGCTCACCAAAATAAAATCGTAACAGAGGAGCAAATCATTGTCGCAACCACTCGACCTGAAACAATGCTGGGTGATACCGCGGTCGCCGTTCATCCCGACGACGAGAGATACAAGGTGGGTAGTTTTGATAAGAAATGACCATCAGTTGATCTTGTCCCACTAGCACCTCGTTGGTAAATTCGTTATCCATCCCTTCAACGGGCGACGAATCCCAATCATCGCCGATGGCATCACCGTCGAGATGGAGTTCGGGACCGGTGCCGTCAAAATCACTCCCGCTCACGACGCCAACGATTTCGAATGCGGTCTGAGAAACAAACTGGAGTTTATCAACTTGATGAATGATGACGGAACATACAACGAGAATGCGGGCGAGTACCAGGTGAGCCTTTTCAGCTTATATCGTTTGACAGGAGGTTGACGATGACATAGGGTATGAAACGTTTCCATGTTAGGAATAAGATTCTGCAGGACCTGAAGGATAAGGGCCTGTATGTCGGACAGGCTGATAATGCCATGCAAATCCCCATCTGCTCGTACGTCCTTCCGACAGTTCAAAATCGTTTTGATGAGCATGCTGAACCGATGTAGTCGTTCCGGAGATGTCGTGGAATCCATCATGAAGCCCCAGTGGTGGATCTCGTGTAAACCTATGGCAGAGGAAGTCTTGAAGGTGAGGTTTTACGCACGTATTGGATTCTGTGTTGACTATAGATATGTGAACAGAGGACCGCGGCGGGTGAACTGAAGATCAAGCCCAAATCTTCGCATAATGAATGGGTTAAGTGGATGGAGAACATGCAAGATTGGTGTATCTCTCGACAGCTTTGGTGGGGACACCGATGTCCTGCCTTTTTATTGACCCTCGATGGCGAGTCTCCAGATGTAAGTGACAAGGATGAAACATGAGCGGAAAACCTGATCAGTCGAATAGACTGCCGACGACAACAACTGGATTGTGGCTAGGTCATTGGAAGAAGCCGAGGAGAAGGCAAAGACGGTCGCCAACGGGAAGAAATACACCCTCTCTCAAGACGAAGATGTTCTGGATACTTGGTTCTCTGCCGGACTTTGGCCCTTTGCTATCATGGGATGGCCCAACAAGGTCAGCGAACGGATACATGCACGGATGAGAGAGCTGACGCGACGCAGACCGCCGACTTGGAGCATTTCTACCCCAACACCGTCCTTGAGACCGGATGGGATATTCTGTTCTTCTGGGTTGCAAAAATGGCCTTCTTCGGAAACGCCCTCACCGGACAAATGCCCTTCAAGGAGGTGTACTGTCACCCAATGGTGCGAGACGCGTACGGAAGGAAAATGTCGAAATCGCTCGGAAACGTAATTGATCCGCTTGATATTATCAACGGCCAAAACCTCGAGAAACTTCACGGGGATCTTCGGCTGGGTAATCTGGCGGACTCAGAGATCAAGAAGGCAGAAGAGGGACAGAAGAAGCTGTTCCCCAAGGGTATCCCTCAGTGCGGAACGGATGCGCTTCGATTCACGTTGGCGAACTACTGCTCGGGTGGTGAGTCGGGCGGTCTTGTGTGGACAAGGCGAGTCAGTCGGCTGATTCGGAGATGGCAGGTCGAGATATCAATCTAGAGATTCTCCGAGTCGAGGGTTACAGGAAGTTCTGCAACAAGCTGTGGAACGCAACGAAGTTCTGTTTGTTCCGATTCGACATGGTCGACTTCGACGGTATTAGGCAAGAGAGCTCGTTTGTTCCCAACGCTTCTGCCCTGGTTGGTTTCGTATTTAAGGACGTGATACTGTGCTGACATTCAATTCGTAGCCAACAGGACAGGAGAGCATTGCCGAGAAATGGCTGTTCCACAAGCTGAACATCGCCTCCGATGCAGTGACTTCAGCGCTCGAAGACCGAGATTTCCAGGGCGCGTCACAAGCGGCATATCACTACTTCCTCTACGAGCTGTGTGATGTCTTCATCGTTAGTCCCCGCAGTGCTGTCTTAAGCAAAGGAGTTGAACTGATTCTGCGATTGTGACGTGCAGGAGGCAACCAAACCGCTCTTCGAGGCTAACGAGGAGTCCGCAACCAAGGTGTCGGCGCAGAATACCCTGTACACATGCCTCGAGGGCGGATTGAAACTTTTGCACCCCTTCATGCCCTATGTCACGGAAGATTTGTGGCAGCGACTACCGCGACGACCGGACGATGCCTGCGAGAGTGTTATGCTCGCCTCGTTCCCCGAAAAGGTGGGTTTAAATCTGCCTAGGCTGGATACGAAGCTAATCTGTTCAGATTCCCGAACATAACTTCCCGGAAGCAGAGGCGGACTTCGATCTTACCTTCGAATGCATCAAGGCCGCTCGATCGCTCACGTCCACGTACAATCTCGCCACGAATGGAAAGACATTGGAAGACAAGATCACAGGTACATTTCTCCCCATCGAAGATGTAGATTGATGGCTAACTTTCTGGCTCCAGTCATCATCCAAGCCAAGAACCCGGCACAGAAAGCCATGCTCGAATCTCAGTCGCCCATCATCCAAGCTCTGGCGAAAGGTTCTGGCCAGATTTTGTTCATTAGCGAGGATTCGGAAGTCCCCAGTGGCTGCGGGACCGAGCTGGTCACGACCGAGATTAACATCCACATCCCCGTCAAGGTAGGCTGGGATGATGTATACCAGTCCGAGTCGTGTTAACTAATGATGAATACGCAGGGCAAAGTGGATGCGGCGGAAGAGATCGCCAAGCTGGAAAAGAAGGAGACTCTGGTGCAAGCCAACAAGGCGAAATTGGAGAAATTGACGAGTCAACCAAACTACCAGACGACCGTCAAGGAGGAGATTAGGACGCGGAATGCGGAGCAGGTGAGTTTAGAGGCCGCAACTGTCTTCGGGCTAGGTCTTGAAGAGACGGGCTGATGACTTTTGTTTGTGCAGATGACCAAGATTGAGACCGAGATCGAGACGCTGAGATTATCTATCGAGAGGTTCCAATCGCTGCTCTAGATGCGGAGGATGGTATATAATGGTAGCGGACGAGATGCATCGATGGCAAGAGTGTCAGCGGCGGAGCAAAGCACATTGCTTGCGTCATAGCGGCGATGACCGTCGAGTAGGGGTATAGTGGATGAACTCTCGGTGTTGTGCTATGACAATGCGTCCCTCATGAACAGTTTACTTCAGTATAAGGTGTACGTACAGCGGAGACAGCGGACCTTGCGTACATCAGCTGACAAGGCATGGATCGCAGAACAGGGACTGTGCAGGTGGGTGTATTCTCGCCTGTGGATGCACTGCTCTAGCTGAGGCAGCGCAGGGCGTCAGTTTTCGGTACTACACGCAGAAAGAGTAGGTCTATGGTGGTCGAGTCGCCTGTCGTGTCCCATGATCCGAGAAGGTCTCTCACTGGCGATCAGAGCGAGTAAACTCGGCCTCCGGGGCTGGGTGCTCAACCACGCCGATTCCTCCGTGCAGGGCGTAGCCTTTGGTCCAACCGAGCGAGTTCGCCAATTGTGAGTCTTGCTGCAGCGCAGTCTCTGGACGACGTTGCCAACGGGATACAGTCGCGAGTGGCTAAACAGGGGACCACCGTCGGCGGAGGTCACGGGAGTGGAGGTGGTCAAAGAACAGGACGGGCTGGGGGATGACGGGTTCGAGGGCGGAAAGGGGTATCATATCCGGCATTAGGCATTGAGGATGCCCCATGAGGGTATACTCGTCGACACTGCTGACGAAAAGGGAGGGCATACTCCGTTCCATACATACATAGTTAGCAGCGAATTGCTTCCGCGACGCGTGGAAAGTCAAAGTAAATGAGATGTTCGCGTCGAGAGATCCTCCTTCCACC
>JASZXS010000199.1:0-28565 GCA_035521475.1 Tremellales sp. Uapishka_1 | reverse complement strand
GAGCAGAGCAGAGGGTAATGAACCTCTGTCAGATGCGAGATGGGTGACAGTACGAATACAGCGTCCACCGCCAAAGCGTTGCAGAAACTGCCAAGAGAAAAGAAAAGGACACCGGCAGGACTAGCTGAGCTTTGACGACGGTTTCTGAGTCACTCCTAGGGCATTCGGCGGCCGATGATAAAGCGATGCCTGGGAAGCCGATCTTCCGTCGTCTCAACATACAGTGGCATGCTACAGTGTCTACAATCCATGTATAAGAGTGATGTTCCAAGCACCCCGCGCCCAAAAAAGTCGCTCCATCCCAACTAGTCCTTCGCCCACCGCCTACCCTGCCTCTTCCAGCCCTCTGCCTCTCCCCACGCCCGCCAGCGCTCCTCCTTCTCCTTCTGCTCCGCCTCGCGACTCTGCCACCACTTGGCCTTGTCGGCAGCATCCGGGACGCGCCTCAATTTCACATGGATCGGTTTCCTCAACCACCAGTGCGTTTTCATTGGGTCCGGGTCGAATGCCAGTGCAGGAGGCGGGAAGGGGATCATGGACTGTCCTGGGCGTTTCGTGTGGCCGGAGAGAGCAACGCGGCGCACTTTCCGAAGCGTGCGGATCCCGTAGAGGGAGACTAGGAAGGCGATAAATGAGGCCGTGCCCGTCACAAGAAGGAAGGCGTGCGGGGAAGTCTCGAGCTGGGTGGGCAGCTTGGAAATAGTTGTGAGTTATTCGTGTCGCTACGTCAGCGAGCATGCGAGCGACCCACATTCATACCGAACAGTCCGGCGACGAGGGCACCGGTTCCGATACCCAAGGTGGCCATTGAGACCTTGATATCTAATGCCAAGAGGGCGTTTCTGCCAGAGTCCAGCATGAGTTCCGCAATCTCTTGTGTGGACTGCATGTTGGCCTGTGATGTTACATTAGGACGATGTCACGTATTTCGAGCCGGGAACGCACCACCGTTGTATCCACCTCGGAAACAATCTCTTCCACCTGTTTCGTAAAGCTCTCCAACAACAGCTCCAACTGCTCGTGATCGTCCCGGCCTCTAGGTCTGCCATTTACTTTGCTCGTCAAGTACATCGCCGATAAATCCTCGTCTGCGGCGAACACTTGTATGAGCGAACCGCACGGCAAACAGACACCTGACTCACCGGACTCGAGAACTTCTTCCACTGCACGCTTGACATATCGCGCGCGCGACTGGAACCCGACGATTCGTCTCGAGTAATGCAGCAGTCGCTTCAGGTTGTCTCGGTTGATATCGTCTTCCAGATCGCCAAGCAGCTGCGACACAAGCTGCCTCGTCCACACCATCTCTTCCTCGAGCACATTGGCGGTAGAGACCAGTATACTCTCCAGCGCACTGAGGACCATGAGCCCGAATCCTTCACACATCAACAGCAGCCCTACCGATGTTCATACACCAGCCCAACCTCCTCCTCGCCCTCCTCTTCGCCTGCGCCGCCTATGCGGTCTCTTAGACCCATGCGGATATGCCGTTCCAGCCGCCATCGAAACTTGCGCTGCACCTCGCTTTCCTTGCTCCCGGGCGTCTGGAAGACAATCACCCGGTCCGGCTTGATGAGGGCCCGGATGTGCAGCATCGCGATGAGAATGCACGTGCGACGGGTGACGATGAGCGGGACGAGGTTCGGGGAGAGCGAGTCGAGCTTGCGCAGATCTCTTGGCTGCGGGCTATCGGCAACGTGTTCTCCCGAATTGACGGGAGAGAACTCACGTCCAAATCGTGTTCTTTGCATAGTTCGGCTTTCTTGTATCTGCCTTCTTCGGCGGCCCAATTACCTTCCGAGTCCAAGATGGAGCCTGGACTAACGTCAATATCCTCATCCAAACCACGGACCTGGACCCACATCGCAGACTCAGTTCCCCAGCCTTATCCATCAGACTGTCGAGGTACCGATCCTTCTTCTCGCGACGGACTCCATCCTCGACTGGCGGAGATGAGGACGGCAGAGGCGGAGTAAACGGTACTTGTGATGTGCTGGCCTCGGCGGTGGGATATGACGGCGCCCAGAATGAGGTGGATCGTTTGCCATACAAGTTAGGGGGATGTGTTTTGGGAAGCGAAGAAGCCACAATGTGGCCAGAGGTCGGACGGTGACATGATGGCGAGAGGAAGCGTGACAAGAGATGTCGCTTGGACATGGAGATAGATGGCAAGATCGCTCAGGAGGGGAGGTGGAAAAAGTCGGAGTCGAAGGATGAACAGAGTGGCAACGGAAACACGCCGACCGAGAATCGCTTCCGCCAGTGGAGGTTGCCGAGCCTGACGTGGAAACAAACGATATCAGATGGCCATGACGTTGCTGTTGCGGTTGCTATAGATTCAACGCCTCTCTGACTTACTCGGTCCGAAGAACCAGCAGCAGCTATTGCCCAGTGGACACGCGAGTACTCTCCCAGATCTCCCAGCAACACGAGTCATCATGGCCGAGGCAGATCGTACGCCTACTCCTCCTATTCAGAGCATCACTCACCACGCCAAGCAGAGTTCGAGTCCCTCCTCGACCTCCTCCGTCGGCTCCCGCCCACACGCATCGAGGAGAACGTCACATCACTCTGCGATCTCGCACCAGACTATGCAGACGATCTTCTCGGCAATGTCGACCAGCCTCTCAAGGTGCTCACGGATGGGGAGAAGGGCCGTGAATACCTTGGGTGCGATTACAACCGCGACGGCGACTCATTCAGGCGCGTAGCTATGTCATTGGCTCATCTGCCCTCAATCTGACGACTCTCTAGGTCCCCGTGGTCGAACGCTTACCTGCCGGAAGCGACGCAGGGGCCCGTGCCCTCGGCGAAGCTGCGGCAGCTGGAAGTGTCCCTCAATACCGCCTTTGACACGTATCGCGAAATGTACTTTGAGGGAGGCATCTCGTCTGTCTATCTCTGGGATCTCGACGAGGAGTTGAATGTCGGCGAGAAGGAAATGTCGTTTGCGGGGGTCGTGTTGCTGAAGAAAGGTGAGTTGCTCGGTAAGGTCCGGCGGATTCGTGGATCCCATTTGGTCCTTTATATGCCTGGCACTTCCGCGCTGTCCCTATTGGGTCCCCTATCACTTTGCACTGCCAAATTCATGGTTCTCTGCCGGCGCCCAGGCTTTTCTTTTGCTCGACCTCCACCAGCTACTTTCTCTTCTTTTCCATTTGCCCCCTCTTCTTCTCCATCCTTTCCCTTATTATCTCTCTTGCTCTCCTTCGTCACAGCGACTAACCTGCATCTAGCCCTCCCCGCATCGCAGGAAACGTCGTCGGGCAACTGGGATTCGCTCCATGTGTTCGAGTGCCACGAGCGCGGCCGGTCAGCCAAGTACAAGCTGACCTCCACGGTCATGTTGGTCCTGAGCACCAACACCAAGCAGCAGGGCAAGGGCGCCGTGGTTCTGAGCGGCAGCATGACTCGGCAGGTGAGCTGTCACGCCTCCTTCCTCTTGCTGTTCAAGTACTGATCACCAACAGGCCGAGGTCGATTACCCCCTGACGACGGCAGCGGGACACATCCCAAACATCGGCCGCATGGTCGAGGATATGGAGTAAGTTGAGAGTGCTGCTCACTCATTCGGGACCGCAACTGACCCTCCGGCAGAATCAAGATGCGCAACCTGCTGTCGTCGGTCTATTTTGGCAAGACAAAAGACGTGATCAACGACCTGCGCTCGCGGAGTGGGTTGGAAAGCAAGAACCGCGAGGATCTATTCAGAGCCGAGCTGGCGGGCAGATTGAGCGGGAGGAAATGAGGGGTGCGGGCGGATGGAGCATGTACGATACTTGGAACCCCTGTGCAGACGAGCCAACATTATCTGCTCGACGCCATTTCTCGGTGGATCACTCGGGTATGCTCGTCCGGAACGGGACCAATATTTCGGTAATTATGCAGAAGCTGAAGCTCACCCTCTTGGTTGTATTACTCTCACGGCGCACTTACCTCGTCTCCACTCTCCTCCAAGATGTCCGACAAGCCGCAAAAGCTTTCCGTCCTGATGGTGTGCTTAGGGTACATCACCTCTTCACTCGCTTCCCCGCGGCTTCACTGATCATCGTACTCTAGCAAGTGAGTGAGACGACGTAACGCAGAGGACCGCGTTGATGCTCCACTCCTCTGCACAGCATATGGTATGTCGTTGATCTCGCTTTCACCCTCCCTGGTCTTACTTTTGCTCTCAGTCGTTCGCCCATGGCAGAAGCCGTGCTCAAGCACGAGATCTCGCAGCGCCTTTCTCTTGAGAAACAGTATACCATCTCTGTCGACTCGGCGGGGACCGGTGCGTACCACGAGGGTGACGAGGCCGATGACCGGTACGTCCCCTGCATGACCCAACCTCTCTTATGGTATCTCATGTTCGCGTCAGGACAATAGCGACGTGCAAGAAGGTACACCGCTGTCCCCTGTCTCCTCTCCTCTCCTCCCCCTCTTTTATTTTTGGCGCTGATGCCAGAGCCCGCAGCACAAGATCCCCATCGCGTGTACCGCCCGAGCGGTGTCGAAGGCCGATTACACGCGCTTCGACTACTTCCTCGCGATGGATTCGTCAAAGTGAGCAATGAGCCCTGGATGGCGGGCTTCGCTCATCGCTCTCCTTCGACCAGCTTGCAAACGCTGGAGAACCGCAGACCGCCCAGTGCGACCGCCAAGATCGCGCTCTTTGGCTCGTTCGAGCCGTCCACCCCGCCCCGCAGTCAAATCATCTCGGACCCGTACTACGGTGGTCAGGGCGGCTTCGAGACATGTTATCAGCAGTGCGTCAAGTTCAGCCGGGGCTTTCTCGATCACTTGGAGAGTCTCGCATGATCCTGGAGCGAGCCGTCGATTCGTTGGACATCGGAGAAGAGGGCCGATGGACCACTAGAGCGTAGAACATTTCTCTAGGATGCAAACTCACTGCATCGAGACATACACGTATACATGAGATAGGGCGATTATATGACCCCTGTAGAATGAGCCCGAGACGTGGACGAGAGCCGACACAGGATGACGAGGCGAGGAATTCGATGATGAAGAGGAGATTATGGGAGTATGGACCAAAGATTATAGCGGGGGATTATAGCGTGGAGTAGGCTAAGCGCTAGGGGAGCGGAAGAAAGATTATACGGATTCGATATGGCAAGATGGTGCGGGGAAATTGGCAAGGAAGTAAGGGGGGAGGTGGAAGGATGGTTCCGACCGGGGTTATTTGCCCCAGCTGAACCACGACGACTTCTTCTTCTCCGGGGCGGGATTGTAGAGCTTCTGCATCTCTCCGAGAAGGACCTCGAACGCCTTGCCTGGGACATGCGTCAGTACACAAACAGATGATCAGCACGGGCTACTCACCGACGTTCTTGTTGTCCTTTGCACTGGATTCCACGAAGCCAGCGTGCAATTTCTTGGCGAGTGTTTCGCCTTCAGCGGTGGTGACTCGTCTGATCCGTTGTGAGCTTTGTTTGCTCGCAAAGATATATCACCGGGACTCACCGCTCGCCTCCGAGATCGCACTTCTGTCCAACGATCACGCATGGCACCTTCTCTACACCAGCGAAATCGAGGATCTTGTCGTGGACGGTCTGTATCATCTCGAACGTCTGGCGAGAGTTGATGGAGTAAACGAGGAGGTAACCGTGAACGCCGACGGCGTATTTCGAGGGGAAGAGGGTGTATTCATCCTGCATACGACGTGAGTCTAGGGGTCAAGCGACCTGAGGTAGATGTTTGCACTGACCTGACCGGCAGAGTCGATGATTTCACACTCGTATTCGACACCCTCAAAGGTAACCATCTTGTGCGAGGTGGCCTCGATGGTGGGGAAGTAGGCCTCGTTGTAGGTAGGAGGAGTGACGTATTGTTGGGTCAGTGACGTCTTGCCTGAAAGGAACCGATCATAAGCGCCGCGGATCCAGACATTGTATCCGATACCACTAACCGACACTGGGCGAACCCATGATGATGATCTTTCTCTTTTCGGAACCGTTCGACATCCTGATTCGCTTCTTTGGTTTACTGTTATTAATTCCAAAGATGTGCTGTACGACCGTGTCCGAGTCGCTGTCCGTGTTTACGTCGGTGTCTGGGTCAATGTACCGTTTCGCGCTGTAGTCTTCTGCGCGTCTCCTGGCGGATTCTAGTCGGGCCAACCACGGGTCGGTGTTGAAGTACGAAGAAGACGAGGTGGTTGCCAAGGGGGAGGGCGGGGTCGGTGGTTCCGGGTCCGATTTACGGGCCTGTCGAATGGACTGGTGGGTGGGTGTTCGAGGGAAATAAGGAAGGTTGATGGTCGGATGTCTGGAGACGGTCGCCATTGCGGATGATAGGGAAGGGAGATAGGGGGATAACTTTGTCAGTCGAAGGTTCCGATGGGCAGAGGTAGCCGCGGGGAAGTGACTTGTGGATTTTGGTTCAAGGGGAAGGGAAAGAAAGGGCGAATACACAGCCTAAAAGAGGAAGCGGTGCGCGATAATGAAGTAAGGACAGGTAGAAGGTAGAAGAAAGGAGGGGCAAAATCGCGTCTCGGAGTTTCAGACCTGACTAGGATCGAGAGTTCCGGGTGAAACTCGAGGTTGGGCGATAGCAGTCTGAGCACGAGAATGAAGCGATAGCTGATTCCCAAGGGTGGCAAACGGATGAGAAGGGGGGGAAGACGAATACGCTCTGTTGTTTATGCGAAACAGAGATGTGCGGTTGGTATGTCATCCACCACGCGGTATCGGTTCGGTTGATGACCTCGGCTGGACGACCAAAGGACCGTCCGAAACCCGGAGTCCGGCGGTCGCGGACAAGGGGTTCGACACGGAGTGGGTAACGCAGCGGGTCGAGGATGGATAGGAGTCATGAGAAGGGGAGAGAAGAAGGGCTGAGAGGTGAAATGGGTTCTCGGGCGGGAATCAAAGGAAGCGACGCCGGAGGGTCAAGGAGGTGTGTATGAAAGGGTGGCCAAACGCGGTACGGTTGTGGAGGTCGCCATGTATGGATGATGGAAGCCAGCCAAGCATCGTGGGGGAAAGGCAGGGCGGAGGGAGTATTGAGGCCGGCAGATACGGAAAGGTGGTGGTCGGAAGCAAGCGGTGCGAAGGGGATAAAGGGGAGGGGCGGAGGTAGGCAAGGAAAGGCAAAAGGAAAGGGATCAAGAGGGAAAGACTCACGGGTCTAGCGAGCTGCTTGCTGTCTCTTGTCGCCGTGCTGTCCGCTCGGTTGTCCACTACTCTTCTTGTCCTGGGGGAGGCAGAAGAGGAAGCAAGAAGCAGAGGTGCGAGGGCAAGGGTAATTCGATCCTAATCAGCGCTCGCCTGCAACCGAAAGAGTCGTCAGTCGGGGTTCGGGTTTATTTCCTCCCGGGGCGGTGTGGTGACTTACGCCCTAGGATTCGGGCGGATGGGGTCGAGGCCGTGGTTGACAATGAGGTGGGGAGGCCAATGCGTTGCTGGCAGGGGGAAAGATGTGATGCGGACAAGTGAATGGGAATCAAGGGCGACTATCGTATGGCTGCGGGGAACGTAATCGAACCGAACGCAATTAAGAACCAGCCAGGATTCCCCACGCCGTCGCCGAATCTGCTCAACCTAGTTTTCCGGATTTCGTTCCGACAAGCCTTTTCCCGAAGGTTGCAAGAGTAGCCGTTTCCGGCAAGTTGCAGGAGGTCGATAGATAGATTGATCTCATGGTAGGTTTGAGCGAGAGTAAGTACAGAGATGCATTGCGTGTTGGTCGCTGCATGGACGAGAGGGCGAGCATAATAGATGCATGGCCGCGTTTGGAATCCAATCTCTCTCGGCCCATAGCAGACCTCGCCTTGACCACCCCCTGTCTGAACTACGCACATGGCAGACAAAGGCACACTGTCGGATGAATGGAACCGTCGGCCTCGCCGGCACTGGACTAGCTCGTTGATGCCCGACACGCGTGAGAAATCCCAGTGTGTGGCTCAAAGGAGACCATGCAGATCATTCCACACGAGTACAACATCTCACACCCGATCACCGAACTACCACCGGACTTCCATCTTGCCCGCCTTGGCCACTGTTCTGACCCCCTTGAACGGTTTGTAATTGACGTCGCCCTGGACCTTGAGCTGGTTCACTTTCAGATCGGAAAACAGGTGATTGGGGATTGTGTAATGGACGCTGAAGGATGGCGAGGGTATCGGTTGGATATCGCTATCGGCGGATAAGCGACGATCGCGACTCATCTCCCCCAGAGGAACACTCACGTCGAGACGAACGATCCCGTCAGCGTGGGCGATCGCTCTATAGCGACCAAGGACGAGACTGTCCACTTCAGTGTCTGGTAGGGTACACACTCGTCAATTTGCAGACTCGTGCGAGCGGATCAGGCGTACCCGTGTATGAGGGTCAAACTCCCAACTGCCGCCTCCGACCCATCCCTCCGCGGTCGAATCGCCTTTCCCGCCGACATGATTGCGTCGATCACCCGTCGCGGTCGCCGATACCGACGTCGTCGCCGCACCAAGGTATATTGAAACGACGATATCTTCCACCGCCCTCGAATTTGTTCTCGACGACAGTGTCAGTGAGAATTGACCTATTGCCGGCAGATCAGTGATGTGACACCGAGCGCTTCTCCACAAAGGTCACTAACCGCCCTTCTCGACAACCTTCATCTGCGCTTTCAGAGCCACCGGCAGCTGCGGAGAGATCGACGTCGGGACTTGATATTGCAGCAAGTTGAATTTCCCGTCTGGCGGTATGAACGACAACAGCGAGTCGCGAGACCATTTGTTGTACCTTTGCACCGTGGTGATCAGCTGTAGGCATCGCTTGGACGAGACATGTAAGCATACCTGATACACGGGTGGAAGGCACAGTTGGTCATGATCTTCGGATTGCTAAACGTCAAGAGGAGATCTGGATTCCCCGATAAACGGGAGTTGCAGTTGATTCTCCCTCGTACTTGAGACGCCAGCGTGTTGCCTTTCCTATCGTCGCACGTGTCAGAGCCCGCTTCGAGAATCCAAAAATGGCTAGGCGTACTTGTCGATAATGGCATGCACGGTTTCTTCGATGTCAAAGTAAATCTCGTTGGTGGAATGCCTCGTGCCGGGTTTCCGCCATGGTATTGGGGCGGTGAACGGAGCGGTCGTTGGCGTTTGCATCCTACCCGTTCGGTTCAGCGGTGTTCCAGAGCGCAATGAAGGCAATGCAGATGAGATGACCTACCCTGATACACCGGCAACGTTGAGCAGTTTCCGCATGAGCGATGGCGGAAGGACGATCTCTTTCAGCATGTTGGTCTCCATCGTCAGAGGGTGACCTTCGTCGAGCATCTCTTCTATGAGCTGATTGGACGGTAGATGACAGATCAGACAAAGTAGATTACCTCTTTAGGAGACTAGGACATACCATGTAGACGATATCAAAGTTCTCTTTGAGGTTGCTTTCGGTGATTTCGCCCAGGTATTCCATCAAGGTTTCCAGAAACGAGTCGAGGAAAGCGAACGCAAACAGGGGATTGACTGTCATTACGATGCAATCAGCCTCGGCTCCCTTCAGCTAACCCCAGCAATCTGCCTACCTTCTTCGGAAATAGGAACCAGAAAGTTGAGCCCTTCCCGCTGGACGTGGCACAGCGCCGCCCCGGCCATCCCGATCTTGCTCAGCGTATTGACCCATAGAACAGGTGGTAGCTCCTCGTCGGCTACGCGCTTCTTGGAGGCATGGTTAAAGGCGTCGATATGTATTGAAGGGTACGACAGTGGATGCGATGAAAAGTGCGACGAGATGAGGGGTTTTCTGCGGAGATCAGCAGACGGCGTTCTCCAGTACTTACCCAACAGCATCGAGGATGATTATCCCGTCGATCCTTGTCATTCTGTGCAGTTTAATCAATGTCGAGCTGGAGAAGTACCAACCGCTCGTCACACAACCACTCGGGCTCGGGCAACATACCGGAGCCCCGCACTCTTCGAAAGTCGGCCAGATTTTCTGGTTTGCTATTGTGAGAGAGCTGCATCTTCCACAAAGACAGCCAACTATGGTCAGGACGTACAACTTTCTCGCTCCGTCCCTGCACCCAAACACCCTGGTGGATATCTCCATCTCGGAGCCAGGACCGTCATCGCAGGAACCGCTGGTCCGTCATCTCGCCGTTAAACATGGACAGTTCAACCCCCTGGGCTCAGTCAGGAAGATGCTCATGGGAGAAGACGGAAACGTGCGTAGCAACTCAGTATCGAGCACATTACAAAGAGGGTATACTGATAGCCATGAGCAGTTGATAGTGGCCGACCACGACTTTCGAATCTCATCACTGAAACTCGGTTCCGTGGAGGAACCCGTCTCTCCTGAAATCCTTTCTCAACATACCGTCCCGTCCAAGAAGGGCGCTACATGGGTCGGCCTGACCGCCGTCCAAGGGTGAGCAAATTGGTCGGTGTGTTGATATCCCGCTGAACCATGTTTGATGACAGCGGAGTCGTCTCGGGCCTGTCCTCCGGACACCTCTCCTACACCTCGTCCTCTTCCTCCGCTCCACAATCCCGCAACGTCCCTTCACCGCTCACCACCGTGCTCTCGGCGTCATCCTCTTCCACTTCGTTCGGTATGGCGGGAAAAGAAGTCGAGGTCTCCCTATGGGATGTCGAAAAGACCTTTTCTTCCCCTGCAGAGGACGTAAACATGGGAAAGCGGAAGAAGGACGCCCTCGAAGTCGGCGAGATATGGCGGGCGAAGAACGTAAGTTTTCGCGGTACAACTACCACGCAGCCGCATATCGTATCACTGACTGACTGTCGTGGCCAGCTGCCCAACAACAATCTGTCGCTCCGACAACCCGTTTACCATCTGTGCATGAGCTTTCTCAACGATACCTCGCAGGATATCGTGACGGGCACCAAAGCGGGCCAGGTCCGACGCTATGACACGCGTCAGCGCAAGGTCGTGTCCAACTGGAAGATTGCGCGTGAAGGCGGGATTGGCGCGGTCCAGCCGGGCACTTCTGAGCAGTCAGTTCCCATCCCTCCATCCGGCTCTTCATTGCCTCAAAGCTAACTTGTTTCCGCACAGCGAGCTCTTCTTTTCAGACCGCTCGTCCTTCCTCGGCTCGATGGATCTGCGGACGGGCAAATTACTGTACTCGTACCCGAAACTCACGGCTACAGCCCATCACCTCCGTGCTGTTCCTACCTCTACATCGAATATAGGTCTTGCGACCATCTCGTCCGACTCGACCTTCCGGCTGCTTTCGACCACGGCGCCCCCGGCTGACGGGTACAAGGGGAACATGAGCAGCAATACCACCAAGGGCGAAGTGAAGAGTATGGTCGGCGGTGTCGGGGTCGGCGATTTTCTCTGGAGAGGATGGGGCGAGCGGGAGGTGGTCGTGGAGAAGAAGGAGAGGAGGGAGAAGGGCGAAGGGGAAGAAACGGATAGCGAGGACGAAGATGAAGAGATCTGGGAGGGCATGAGCGAAGCTGCCGAAGACGAGGACGAGGACGAGTCAGAGGAGGAACAGCCTGTGCCTGTGAAGAAGGCGAAGGTGTCGCGGAGATAGGGCCCTGCATGCATTGGTACATCTTGATAGATAGACACTCGTCAAAAACCTTCACATACTGATGCGATATCTCGTTACTCTCATCCTCGTAAAGCTGTCCTCTGCTCATCATAACCTTTTCCCGCTCTCGTCCTTTCATACCCTTCTCCCGATGACATTCGATGCTGTCGCGGCACGGTTCGCGCCTCTCCCTGCGAAGCCAACCCGAAACAAGGGGGGACCTCCGGTCAGCGGCGTCGGTCCCGGCTCTACACGCTCCTCTCCCTGTTCCACCGCCACTCCCTGTTTCTTCCTTTTTTCACCGCCCAACACCAGTGCGCCCGTATGCCAGCCCGCCGCAGCGATCCCCCACGCGAAAACGTCTTCCCCGAATTCGACCTTGACGGGCGCGTCCACTTTTTTCAAGTGTTTCGACTCGGTCCGGCCGAGCCCAAGTTGGCCTTTACTGCCCTCGCCCCAGGTGTAGATCTCGCCGTTCTTGGTCAGAGCCGCAAAGTGGTAGTCACCGAGGGCGACTTGGATGACTCCTTTGTCCTGCAGCGACGGGAGATGGTCGGGCAGTAGGGTCTCGCCAAAGCCCGGTGGGATGGACGGTGGGAGCGACGTGTGGGAGACACGAGAGGGCGAGAGGGAATACGTCGTGAGGGATTCGTACTGCGCCGTGATGTGCGTCGTGGATGGAGAGGAGAAGAAGGGCAGCTGCATCGGATGATGAGTGAAGCGCAGTCAGAGGAGGAGGACAACGCACATATTCCCACGGACCCAATCGGTCCTCCATGATGACGGTGAACCACACCTCGCCGTTCTTTTTGAGTGCGATCAGAAAGTCCAGTCCCGACGCAATCTTGACGACCGTCTGGCCTTCTGCGAGAGCTGCTTCGGTATTGGTGGACCGATATCTATCCCACTGTCCCTCGAACTCTCTGCCTTTCTCGTCTGGTCCCCGATATATAGGTCGGGAAGGTATTGCTTCCAGATTCTGAACGCATTCCGGACTGGCTTTGCCCCACTGAAGGGGATGATCTTCGTCGCCCAATTCGTGCCCCGGTTCCAGCTGAAGCCCAGCGGTATACTCTGCCGAGAACGGGAACCACACGTGGATGCTTCCCGTGGATGTCAGACAGGCTGAGTGGCTCCATCCAGTCGAGATCTGGATCACATGATGGGATGTTGATACCGGGGATGTTCCGTGATGCAGTGGCGACGTCAGCGCCGCTGCCGTATGATGGTATGCCTTGCGTGTCGTCAGTGATACTCGAGAATCATTATTCAACAGCGACGTACTCGTCCCCAGGCGGTAAGCTCCCAGATGAGATTGTCGGCATCTAGAACCAGCAGATGTCGTCTACTCGCACTGGACCGGATTCAATCGACGATCAAGGGAACATAGACTACCCACCTGATGGCTTGGGCTTTACAAGGAAGAGGCAATCTCGTTGGCTCGGGGCATTGGCAGTGCTTATCTGACCAATCGACCGCGTTGAATCCGAATGCCAGCCCATCCAGTTGGCCTGATTCACGCTGTCACTTTCGGACGGCAACGTTCCACTGGTCAGACACACCCCATACCCAAACGCCTCCCGCCATATCTCTTGCCGTAAAACTCCATCCGCCCGCTTGCAGCTCGACCACCCCAATCTCTTTGCCACCGTCTTCTGGCGCCTGGATCTTGTCCAGCCCCTGAGCGATGGAGTCGCTCAACGCCTTCCTCCACGTCCGGCCGAGCGAGTTTGTCAGCTCGACCGGGACATCGTAGTATCGATGATGGCGGAGCACGCCCATGACTGGCCGAGTGATTCCCAGTCGACCGTTGTCTGCTGATCCCCAGACAAAGACTCGTGGGTCCTTCATTCCAAGGTAGACGCGCCGCGCCCATCCATCAGGCGAAGACCTATCGAGCGCAAGCGTCGAGGGCGTAAAGGCAAAGTCCTCCTGGATCTTTCGCCTCCATAGCGCTTCGTCGCGCTGGTCGACATCAGCGATGATAGGACTTGTAGGTGCAAGGCTCACAGAAAGGCCGTGGAGCTGTTTCGAAAGGCATGAGATGGAAGACAAATCCTTCAGCGCAAGCTCTGGTAGCAGATGGTCGAGGAGGATCTCGGAAGGCAGATCCGTCAGGCTTGTCGGCGGTTTGCTTGACGACATGATGTTGAGTATAACGAAGATGAATGTGATGGTCATCAGATAGCGGTGGCGCGTGCACGTGGCTTTTGTCATCGCAAGGGAAGCGGAACCAAACAATGGTCCGAGAACAATAGATGTGGTGACCAGGGCCCCTTTGACTCAACTTCCGACACTCTCCGCATACAGTCTACTTGAGCCCATCTGTCCTTATTGTCTCTACCATGTCGCTCAAAAAAGAGAGCGTATCTCCATCCTGTAGACCCATCTATTCGTTAGCAAAACATCCACCATGAAATCCAAACAACAAGTATCAGACATTCTGGGCACTTCCATCGAGCGAGTGCGTCTACCTACGGTCACCCAGCTCGCCTTGGCCATCCTCGCCTACCTCGCATACGCCTTCCTCCGAAAATTCGTCTATAAACCTTTGACATCGCCGCTGAAAAAGCTGCAATGTGCCCCGGGAGGCGAAACGATGATGGGCCATGTGGTCGAGTTTGTCGAGTGGGTTTGCACCGTCCAGTCCCGGGGCGCCATGGCTGATGAGGAACGTCTTAGCTCGGATTGCATTCCCGAAATCGATACTTGGATCAACAAATTGGGCAAGACGTTCAGAGCCCACGGATGTCTGTGGGTCCATGACCGACTGTGTACGATCGATGCGCGGGCGGTCAGCCATATCCTGGGCGACTCGATCAAGTACGAAAAACCGGCCATCCTAAGAAAGGGGCTCACAAAATACATGCGGACGGGAATGATCGTCGCGGAGGGAGAGCGACACCGAATTCAGAGGAAGGTTGTCCAGCGCCTGTTCGGAAAGGTTGCATTGAAACGCATGTCGGAAGTGATCCAAATCAAGGCGGATCAGGTGAGTCGCTCGTTGGACACTCAAAGAGAAGCCAGATTCTCATCCTCCGGGAACCCAGATGCGCGATATCCTGGTCGAGAGTTGTCAGAACCCGGCGTTTGTGACTCCGTTCGCGCCTGCGCCAGACCCGACCTGGACAGCGGTGCGGGAGATCGATTTCTACTCGGCGACGTCACGATGGGCATACGATATTGTCGGTCAACTGGCGATTGATCATTCGTTCGATTCGCTCGGGAATTACGAGGCCGAGGGTGGCATCATGTTTGATGCATACGAAAAGATGCAGCAGCTCTGTCATGGCACCAACGGCCTCCGATCGATTGCCAGCATAACGTTCCCCTTCATCGACCAGATCTACGTAGGTACTTCCTCCTCTGCAGAAGGCTTGCACTCGTTGACGCCAACACAGCCGTCGGAAAGTGCCAAGCGGGCATCGGCCGCCATGGATCCCCTCGAAGCGCTATCGAAGAGGAAGATTGAAGAACGAATCAAAGAGATCCAAGAGGGCTCCCGAGAGACGGCAAAACACAGCCAGGACCTGTTAACATTGATGCGTGCGTTTAGATGCTTCTCTTGCGTGCAGTTGTCCTGAAGCGAGAAACAGTGCTCGCCAATATGTCCAAGGATCTGCCACCGGATCAAAAGCTGTACCCAGAGGAGATAACGGGCCAGCTGGCAACCTTCCTGTTTGCAGGATCTGAGACCACTGCGTGCGTGCACTCCGCCACACAATATAAGCCGAGCTGACGTGGAGCAGAGGGACGATCACGTTTCTGCTGCACCACTTGGCCCTGCAGCGGGATTTGCAGTCCAAGCTGCGCGAAGAATGTCTTGGGTACGGCGAAGCGCTGCCATTTGACAAGGTCGACGATCTGGAATACTTGGATGCCGTCGTCAAGGAGGCTCTGAGAGTCAATCCTTCCATCATTGGAACCGTGTGTGCACCCATTGGTCATTCGCACCTATGAAGCTTACCTAATCGTCAGGTGCGAGAAGCTATGCAAGACGACGTGATCCCCCTGGCGGAACCCATCAAGCTACGTGATGGCAGCATGGCCTCGGAGGTCAAGATCCGCAAGGGGCAATATGTGAGCTCTCTCCGGTTTTTAGGGCTGTCGCCCCCAGAGCTCACCCGAAAGCAATAGATCCATATACCGATCGAGTCGCTCAACACATCGACGCAGATCTGGGGTCCTTCCGCAGCGCAATTTGACCCTTCGCGCTGGATGAACAAGGCCGGCGGGACTGCCACGCCAGGATCAGCTGCAGGTGACACGGCCATCCCTGGACCGGGGGTGTGGCCCAATCTTATGACATTCATCGACGGTCCCCGAAGATGTGTGGGATACAAGCTGGCCATGTTGGAGATCAAGCTACTGCTATTTGTCCTGGTGAGAACGTTCGAATTTGCACCCGTGCCGGGCAAGAGGATCTTGAAGTGGAATCTGTGAGTCAGCCTTCCATGCCTCTTTTGGTTGGTGTGTAGCGGGGACTGATGCCGTGTGGATAGGATCAGCACAAGACCATTCGTGGAGGGTACCCTATGGGCCAAGGGCTCGTCTCTGCCTCTCATGATCAGGGTGTACAAACCGGAGAAACAGTGATAGGTGTCGGATCGAAAAGAAATCACAAGTCGTATATAGTTGGACATCGGATGCATCCCCTCTCACAGCTCTAGGTCATGGATACCCCTTGAAGCCCAGACATACCCAATATGCCTCGCTCGATTCTGCATACAGCCCACATCAGTCGTTGCCTATCGTCCAAGAACCCTACATGACTTACCGCTGCGAGACTCTTTCGGCTTCTCGTTCATCACTTTGGCAAAGTACGGCTCGAGTTCCGTTTTCCGGAACTCGTTCATGTCTGGATGACTGAAGTACTTCAATCTACCCGGACAGCATGAGTCGCCTGATGGGGTCCTCCCTCTACTCCATCACTCACACCAAGTTTCCCCCAGGGTACACCTTGTTGCGCCCCTCAACGACGACCTCTTCTCCGTCCTTCTTACTCTTCAGAACTCCGCGCGCGAATGCCGTCGCAGCACCCACGAGATCCAAGCTACTCTGGATATCGCGGCTCCGCACGCCCGACATCTTGCCCATCATGTCCGACAGCACCGTATCGACGCCTTGATCCTGAATCATCTCCTTCAGGCGGTCCTGTATTTCCGGCGAAAGAAAGTCGCCGGTAAGAGAAACGACATGGTCGATCGGCTCGAAAGGCAAGATGTCGAGCGCAAAGACTTTCGACTTGCCCTTGGTGAGTTGACTGGCGACTTGGGTCCAGCCGCCGGGAGCCGCGCCGAGATCGACGATCGTCTTGCCGGGTTGAAGGAGCGAGGGGTGTCTGGCTGCAAGGGACACGAGCTTGAACGACGAGCGGGAACGGAAGGACGGCGAGTCCGGGTTAGAGGTGCGAAGCTTGACGTACGGGTCGGACCGTTGTCGTGCGAGCCATCGTGTGGACGAGGACGAGGCTTTGCACAGCGAGACGGTGAGGTGCATCCAGCTACCGAGACATGGACAAGGAATGGCAAGATGAAACCGTCCAGACGCGCTCTGGGGCCCAAAAATGTGATGTGTGAGGTTCGAACTCACGCGGTGTTAACCATCGAATTTCCAGCCACGTGGGTGTGCTTAAGCTCGACTCCATAGACCACTAGGAGAACATCACTAAACCGCCAGGCCAATGACCCAAACGGAAGCGAATCAAACGATCTCTTGGCTCGGATATAACCCGGTGAAGTTCAACTGCACAAGAACATCCTTGTTGAAGAGATCACTTATCAGCTCTCCCTCCCCTTCTCCACTGCAATATGGTGAGTTTTGTCCGCGCGATCAGCAAACTGTGACCGGAGCTCATGCTCCTTCTTCCAGGCGAACGCTTCTTCCAAGAGGATTGCGTCCTCGAACGAGACCGCCCTCAAGAATCTGCAGCTAGGGCTGATTGTCGTTAATGTTGGTCCCCTTTCGTGGATTCCGTCAGCGTGCTACTAATTTTGTACAGCTGCTGTACCCGCTCCTGCGCCTCCTGCTATCTCTCGTCACCTCGCGTTCTTTTCTATCCACCTTCTTCCCATCCACCCTTTATGTCCTGTCAACAGGAGCGACGGTCTTTATATGGAGATGGTTCGTGTTGCTCGGTACGCCCAAGCGAGACATCAACGGGAACGTCAAGTCTGGGGAGGATCTCGGTGGGAAAGGAATCATTGAGCTGGCCTGGGATTTGTGGGTGCCTTTTCATTTGGTGTACGGGTCGGAAAGGCTGAGCGGAACGCTAGTATCTACATGACCTGGATCTGCACGATTGGGAGCGCCCTATTCGGGAACTGGATGTGGTGGCTGTTCCTCCTCGTAGGTTTGCTTATCGTGTCGAAGACAGCGAGCTTACCGTATGATCGTCCTCGTAGGTCCCCGGATTTGGCGCATACAAGGCGTTCACCATCGCTCGACCCTTGTTGGGAATGGTCCTGCCGTCCGTCTTTGGTCCGCGCGCGCCAAAGACAACCGCCGGCGGCGCAGCTGCTGCCGAAGCGGAGAAAGAGCCCGCCGAGTCGCGAAAGCAGGCGAAACTGCGCGCCAGGATGGAAAAGGGCGACAAGCGGATCCAGCAAGTGCAGCGAAAGTAGAAGAAATGGTCCAGATCAGGTCATCATCGATGCATCCGTGTTCCTACGCTTCGTTCTTGGCTCCCTCGTGGCTCTCCTGGCTCTCCTTCCACTCCCTTGCAGATTCCTCCACGCCCATCCCCTTTGCCTCGAGATACTCCATCACCCCGTCCAGTCCCGGCTGGACATTCTCCACCCCCTTTTCCCTCTCCCACGTCCCGTACAGCGCCTCCTTGACCCGCAACTCGCGCTCCGTCATGACGCCGACCGATCCACCCTGTACGCTCGTGGAGAACAATCCCTCCTCGTGGTCCTTAAAGATCGGTAGCAGGGGTTTTGACGTCGCAAGCGATTCCCCACCATAGACTCCACCGTGACCGTCTACCGAGGCGGACTTTCGGACGAGCTGCTGGACTCCACCGGCGGGCGCCTTGTTCGCCATTGCCCCGTCGTGGAAAGCTTTATAGTCGACAAAAGTGGGTTCGTTCAGATTTCGGAAAATGTTGTAGAACCCCGTAGAGATTTCGTCGGGAGAATGAAGGAAAACGGCAGAGTTATGGTGGAGATCCACGAGGGATCGCAGGGTGTTGGCGGGGAGTTTGCCATGGCGGAGGAAAGGGTTGGATTTGGAGGGTGCGGGTGCAGGTGAGGTCGGGGGTGTGGAGGGTCCGGCTTGTGATGAGGAGAAGCGCTTCGTCAAAGCCCGCGAGGACCGAGCCGTCGTCCTGATGAGGGGCTTGGGGTTCATCTTGCCGATGAAGGCGATCAATATTCTCGTCTGCGTCCGAGCCGTGTAGAATGGATATGGTAGCAATACCACATTCCAAAACTCAATCGAGACTTTGAATGACGTGTCTTTGACTGCTCGAATTGATTCCATCATTTTGCTCCCGCTTCTCTGTCTATTTCTCGAGATCCACTTCCAAAATTCTGCATTCGACCACAGAGGCAACCGTATAGAGTCACCAGCTCCGTACTCACGTTTGCAATGTCTGTGGATAAGCAGGTGCTCTCAAAAGAGCTGCCGGGAGACTTGGACATTCTGGCTTCTCGTTTGGATCACACCACGCACCACCTAGCCTCTAGCGGCGACGAGGAGGTGTCCAAGGCCGCACTTCAAGTTACGAAATCGATTTTTGATCTAGGTCAGTTTGGCGGTGCAGTCGCTATGACCATTCTGATGTTTCAAGTAGGTTTATCGCTGGAAACGCTGTCTCATCCCCAACTCCACCCTTTCTTGATCTCGATCCTCCAACCCCCCTCGCACACTCTTCGGTCATCCACAAAGAAAGCCAAAGATGCCGAGGCCGAAAATCCGGACACTCCAGATCCGTCAACCGTGCTGCCTTACACTCCGTTATCGGCTTTGACGGTAGACCACATGGACAATGACCAAGTATGGCAGCAATTGGAACTTCGGACAGAGGGTGTCGCGAAAGTCGTTGAAGAGGTCGGAGCTGGCGGAGCCGATGGGGAAAACGACGAAGACGAGGGGGAGGAGAGTGATTCGGAGGAGGGGAGCGAAGAGGAACTCTCGCTGGAAGAGTTCAACAGGTTGATGAGAGAAGGGGAAGGGGAAGGAAGCGACGAGGAGATGACGCTGGAAGAGTTTGAGCGAATGATGAGTGAGAGAGAAGCCGAGATGGGAGAGGATGGGAGCGACAGCGATGAGGAGGGAGGGTTCAAGCTGCGGGATGAGGAGGACGACGAGGACATGGAATCGGGATCGGATGAGATGGATTCGGGGTCCGAGGACATCGAGCTTGGATCGGACGAGGAGATGGATGAAGACGACGAGGATGGCGAAGACGAGGACGAGGGTGACGAGAACGAGGACGAGGACGAAGATGAAGAGGCCGAGGATGAAGAAGACCTCGTGACGCCGGCTGAAGACGACGATGAGGCCGACCTTTTCGCTGCCGGCCCTTCGCAGCCTCGCAAGAAGGGAAAGTCGCATCCAACTCTGGACGACAGCTTCTTCTCCATCGACGAATTCAACGCCGTGACGGAGCAAGCTGAGGCCGGCCATGTCTCTTCTGGACGCCTGGGTGGCGATGAGGAGGATGAGGACGAAGAGCTCGGCGACATCGGGGGAATGATGCTGCAAGGTGCCCCGGACGAGGACGAGAGTGGGTAGATAGCCTCGTTACTGCGACTGCGCTAATTAGCGACGAAACAGACATCATGTACTCGGACTTCTTCCCCCCTCCAAAAGAAGAATACGTGCGACCACCGCGGGGATCCGGAAAAGACAAGGGCAAGGGCAAGGAGCGGAAAAGCAGTGGGAAAGGTGTGAGATTTGGGGCGGACAAGGTTCTCAACGAGGACGAGAGCGAGCACGAGGACGAAGCGAGGGGCGTGATGAGCCGTGTGAAGGGCGACCTCTTCGATGACGAAGGGGAAGAGGACCAAGGTGAGTGCTTTCTAGAGGTGTAAGGACCCGCCCTGACGATGTGCAAGTCCTTTCTACGCACGAGAAGCGACAGTTGGCGCTCGCTAAACAGATCGCCGAGCTCGAACAGGATGCGATAGGACCCAAAGATTGGACTCTGCTTGGAGAAGCGGGTGCTCGAGCACGACCCGAAAATTCTCTCTTGGAAGAGGACCTGGATTTTGAGCAAGTTGGAAAGGTCGTCCCCGTCATCACCGAGGACACGGTCAAGACCCTCGAGGAATTGATCAAGTTGAGAATAAGAGATGTAAGCGCTTCCTGTATCCTTGGGGAGCACTCGCTCATCACGTCAACGCAGAACAACTTCAACGATCCCATTCGGGTCCGAGCCTTCGACCCCACACCGTTCCTCCCTTCGCGGTTCTTTGACCTGCAAGACACGCAGTCGACGAAATCGCTAGCGCAAATATACGAGGACGAGTATCAGGCGGCGACGACGGGTGGCAAGGTCAAGGATCCGCGAGACGAAAAGTTGAAAAAGGATCACGAAGAGATCGATCGACTGTGGAACGAGGTCTGTTACAAGCTCGATGCCTTGAGCAGCTTGTACTTTGTTCCAAAACAAGTGAGTCTTGATGTCTCCAGCCTTGCATTTCACTGACGTTTTCCTCACCTAGCCCAAAGCGCAGATCACGACCATCACCAACCTGCCTACGACTTCGCTGGAGTCTGCGCTGCCACCTACTTCGGCGGCGACGACCATGTTGGCGCCCGAGGAGATGTTTGCGCCTGCTTCGGCTTCGGCCCTGGTCTCCCGGTCAGAGTTGACGCCCGAGGAGAAGCAAAAGCAGCGAGGCAAACATAGAAAGGCCAAACAGGCGCTAAATCAACGTCTGGACGGCATGGCCGAGCTGTATGGCCGAAAGAAACAGAGCAAGAAGGAGGAAAAGGAAAAGGCGCTGCAGGGGCTGGTGAAGAGTGGCAAGGGGGTGACCGTGGTGGGCAAGGGGGAGAAGGAGATGAACAAGGCTGGAAAGAGGGCACGTGGGGACGAGGGCAAGAAGGAGGACGGGAAGAGGTTGAAGCTGTGATCAATTTGTCTGCATGCATATGGATACACCTCCACTGCTCAAGGGGGATCAAGGGGCCTCAAATTCCTCTTGGAACAGAGTGCCAGAATAGCTTCCGTGGACAACCTCCACTTTGCGAGTCTGACCACGTAGACATAATCCTCTAGCGCGTTGATCAAAACACCCCCTACGTAAAACAGCAGCAGCGACCGAAGCATCCCAAGGCGACGAGGCCATATCCACAAGCCAACGCACCCAGACCGACGTGGACCGAGCGAGTAAAATCGTCGGCTACTATTTTTGAACTATCTTGCCTGTCGACAAACACGTCGTCCTTCCTTCGACCGGCACGCCGACGTATTCACGCCGTAAGCGGCCAGAGCACACGGACCCTAGTAGGTACTCGGTCCTTACTCTGACACTTCAAGTCAACAGACCACGATGTGGTCATCGACTGACGGGGACTCCTCTGGCAGGCGATCCACCACACTCCGGCTTCGGTTCACCAACACGGATCAAAGACGCAAAGTGTCGTCCCTGCAAGCCTCCACCCGGTCGCATCACTACAAGACCCCTCGCTCACGCTCCATCTCTCGCTCATCGTCGTCTCCCTCGCCCGAACCTACGACTTTCTCGCCTACAACGGCTTCCCCTTCGGGGCGAGACAAGAGGCGGAGCTTTACCGCGACTCGTAGCCCGAATGGAACGAATATTCGGCCTCTAAGGGATGCTGGGCCGGGCCCGTCGAGGCTACCACATAGCGTCACACCGAACGGGGATGGGCTGGGAATGGTGGAAGTTACCACTAGCTCGGCAGGATGGGGAAAGAGCGGGACGGAGGAGGACGAAGAGAATCATTTCGTGTCGTTCGGAGGAGAGGAAACGGAGGTGGAGGGAAAGAGGGGAAATGGAACACGGATGGGAAACGGTGACGAGAATGGAGAGAGATCGGAGGCATTGAATGGCGGGAGAAAGTGAGCTGGATTGCCGTCCAAATCAGTGAAAGAGGGGCTGAAATGCTGTGGAATAGCTCACCTCCCGTTTTCGTACCCCAGCCTGCCCGTGCTTCTTCCTCGAGTAGGAGGCCTCTGCCACAGAACCATCATCCGCTGCCAGCCACCTACACCCTGTTACCACTACGAATAGGACTCCCAACGACAACTGTACTGGACCGCAAGGGCAAAGCTCGGGAGCGAGACTGGTCGATACTTGTCACCAGGAAAAGGTGCGAGGACGGTTTACTGCTCAGCGGTGTCCTCTGGGGAATCGTGATTCTCGTCAAGAAATGGGACGAAAGGGCTCTGGCCGGAGGTAGGCATCTGCAGAGGAAGTGCTCGTAAAACTGAATGGCGCATTGTGACAGAAATGAGTCTGCTGGTTCTACTATCCATCTTTTACACCTATGTCCGCTATCGATCGACGACACTCCCGCATCCGGACACTCCCACACCACCATCATCCTCTCCCCGACCTCACTCGCCACCTATGATACATGGCAACATGTGGCTGAATCATGTCCGTGAACGGTCCGCACGGGGATCTGGAAACCATGGCCTAAGTGGTATCATGACTCGGAATGCAGAATTGGCGTACAGAGCCACCATCGCAGGAGGATCGCACAATGGGGTGTCTGGCATCGGGGCAAGGGGTTGTATATGGGGGACGGAAGAACGCGACTATCGGTAGGCACCATGAGATTAGCTTTTATGCTGCGTTCTGACGCTGAGCAGAGACTGCCTCGACGACGGAGCCTTATTTGCCTTACTTCTTGCACCATTGGTGGCGTCGGCCATGCTGCACGTCTCGCTATCCCAGCTAGCCTCGGAGCCGCTATCGGCCATTTCTCCCGGATGGATGATTGAATCGCCGCTTGTCTTGCCGTCGACTCCGATCAGAAGGATCAACACCAGCTCGCCCGTCGTGGTGACCGATGCTATCCGAGCGCTGTCTGCTCTGGTGACATCCCGCAAAAACCTCGTCCAGCTCTTCACACTCTTATCGTTCGTTCTCCTCGTCCAGCTGTTATACTCGCGTCGCCGCGAACTGTGGCTTTACAAACAGGCATCGATCGGGCCATCTTTTCCATTTGCCCCGAATCCCATGGAGCGGGATGGCAGCGATTTTACGAGGCCGTCACCGATAGCGGTTCCGAACCATTATTGGCTGCGAAGGGGCGAGTGGAGACGCACAGGAAGTGTGGTGGGCTTTGCATTTGTCGTCACGGCAGGTTGTGTAGTCGTCAAGATCGTCACGGCCTACATCGGAAGAGGTGTATGGAGCGGTAAGTCCAGCAATCAAGAACTGTCTCACGCCGATTTGCAGACATGTCCCCGTCGGATATCATCATTGCGACGCTCTTCTATCAGTTCAGTCTATATGTCTGTGTTCGCTTGGCTAGAAAAGGCTTCACTCTGGGTGAACTCGGTGTCGTGTGTCATGCTGCAACGGCACTTTTTATGGAAACGGTCAATCTCACCCGAATGAAGGTGTGTCTGCGACCATGCGAGAAGAACATTAAATGACTCGACTCCAGATTCGTATATTACGAACCCCCTATATCAAGACCTATCGACTACCCACCCCGCTCCTGACCTTTCAACTCGCCTTGATTCCCGGCTCGCTCCTTGCAGGCTTCCTCCTCTCGCCACTGCTCGTTCTCTCCCGCCATCTCGCGCAGAAACCCGCGCATCGCCTTCGCTTCCCCCACGAGAAGCCCGTACACCGCCGCCTCCTCGCCCTGGGATTCTATGCCGGTGCGGCGCTTGTCTGTGGAGGAATCGTCGGATTCTGGACAAAGTGGTGTCTCGGCTGGCGGGATCCATGGATTTGGGTCGTCTGCTGGATGGTCGAGGGGAAACGAGTCTGGACTCGCCCCGTCCTCATTTCTTACTGGGGTGCCTTAGCGATGATCTCCGTTGCAGGCTGGAACAGACAGCTGAGCAGAGCGAGGCGTCATCGCCGCTATGTGGTTCCAGGGGGTAAGGCGGATTCGGCGCAGAATCCGTCTTCGACAGGGTCAGATACGACTCGGTTGAGCGGAGTCGCAACGCAAATGATGGACGCTGCCGACCAGCGCATGCCGACGCTTTCAGTCAACGCGCGGAGGAAATTTTTCCACGCTCTGGCGGTGGTGATGTTTGTTCCAGGAATTGCCGTGGACGTAAGTGCTGGGCCTTGTGAAACCGATAGACCCAGTCCCTGACGAGCGGTAGCCTGCATTCACTCATCTGTCGTTCTCGGTCGCCTTTGCGGCATTCAATTTTGCGGAATATGTACGATATTTCGCACTGTGGCCTTTTGGCGCCAGCGTCCACATCTTTCTCAACGAGTTTCTGGATCACAAGGACTCTGGCACGGCGATCCTGAGTCATTTCTACCTACTCGCAGGTTGCGCCTCTCCTCTCTGGCTCGAAGGGTGGGTACCGGGGGCGTGCCACGACCCAAGATGACGAGCTGACCTCTGCAGGCCGTGCGAGATATTAAATTACTATGGGATCCTATCGCTGGGAATAGGGGATGCCTTGGTACGTCCACGAAGCAACCGAGGTTTGTCTGCTGAGCTTCTGTTTTTGTGAAGGCTTCCATCATCGGTAGACGGATAGGTCATATCAGATGGACGCCGTCGAGCGGAAAGACTGTGGAAGGCAGTATCGCCTTTCTCGCCTCGGTGCTTGTGTCTTCTGGGCTGTTATGGATGTCGGGAGCGGTAGCAGATTTCAATGTTCGCCTGGTCTATTATCATCCGATGGGCGGTCACTGACATACCACTTTCAGATAACTCCGTACATCATCGCGACCACTCTTTCTAGTCTGCTGGAGGCGTTCTCCGCGCAGAACGACAATTTGATATTGCCCGTCTTTGGATGGGCACTAGGATCGTTGCTTGGAGTCTGAACGAGATACGAGGCATGTCACACTTGCTTCATTCGTTGCATAGCCCCAAGTGGTCGTGAATGGATCTTCAAATACAAGATAATCCGTAACGAAATGCAATGAAGTATGTTTATTGTCGACGCCGCTGGGCTTCCTCCCTGTCCACCCTCTTTCTCCTGTGGAACAGTATCATTGCCACAGTCTTGGCGTACCTCCCCCTCAGCTTCATCAAGATCGCTCTCGGTGACGACTTTTTTGGTTGACCGTCCTTGTTGTCCCGGTAGACCGCTCCCCCAAAGTCATCAAAGGTAACATCGCGCCCACCGGCGCCCTCTTCTCCTTCTCCTTCGTCCGACGCCAATCCCATCCATGCGTGACTGCTCTTTTCCTCCAACTGTCGGTATGCATGATCTAGTACGGCGATGGTCAGGGTCGACGGCCGCCAGGTGAGATCGCTCGGTCTCCACGATTGCAGTAGCGTGAAGTTCAGATTCGTGGTCGAGTTGATTCCAAAGGCTGACTGGGAAGCGTCGTGGAACCGATGCTGATGTCGCCGGTTGGGCGGTCGAATAGCCGGATCTGTGATGGCAGCCATTTCCCTCTGCGCTTCCGGATCCACCCCTTCGACCTGACTTCGCATCGCCTTGATCCGCCGAGCATTGACCTCGGTGTTTCTAGGCAACAAGATGTATTCGACAATCTTGAAGGCGCCTTCGATGTCGCCCGTTCTGGCCAAGGCGACCGCGTAATGATTGTAGTTGTGCGAATCGAAGCCGAAGCCCTCGTCTCGGACCTGGTTCCAGATCCGATCAATGTCGAAGAACCGACCGACAGAAGAGAGCGAGTCGAGCGCGATCGACAATGGGATACAAAGAATGTTGTTTCTGGAGCGGGTCGCGCTCAGGGCCGTGTCACCGATCTTGGTTGAGATCCTGGACGTCGTATCCATGCCTAACTTCCACACTTTGTCCCACATGGCCAAGACAGAGTCAACGTCGTTCACCCGTCGATAGGCGTCCATCAATCTCGTGTACATTGGCACGGTGAGCTCGTTGTTTCCCTTGGCGAGTTCAAAGTAGGCTTGGGCATTGTCGATCTGTCGATTGAGACTGGCGCCGACGATCAATGGCCCAATCAGGTTCTCTTCCACCTTGCCTCGTCCACGCGTGACTTCGGGTCGGAGTGACAGCCCCGATTGTCGGTAGATCGTCATGGCGAACTCGTGAGCCTGTTCGAGAGAGCTCATCCCGCCCGTTTTGGAGAACGAATTGATCACGATTCCGTACGTCACGCTGGACGGTATTAGATCTCTCTTCAACAACTCGGCATACACTCCCCGCGAGCTCGCGCTGTCGCCCGTTCGAAGGTATCCGGCGAGAAGTATCGAGAGTACGAAGGTGTTGGGTTTCGGTGAAAAGGGAGATTCGATTGCCCTTTGATCCATTTCCTCAAACAGATCTCGAGCCATGACCATGTCGCTCTCGTCGCAAGCAGCTTGAATGACCATCGCCCAAGCTCGGTGGTCGGGTTTGCGGATCGACCGGAAGAGGCTTTGAACTTGCTTGAAGGGAGTTCCAAGGAGCACAAACGCCTTCATTATGGTCGACGCTACGACGGGATCCCGTTTGGTGTCCAAAGACAGCTCGGACCACCTTTTCGCGGCATTCAACCAATCGCCCACCTCGATCTGAGCGTTCAGGACAGCCGACCAAGCTTGCGCGTCCAACTCGATTCCTGCTTCCGTCATTGCGCGGAAAATGTTGTCCACGTTGACCAGGTCCTTTCGGTTGGCGAATGCGGTGATCAGTGACGTGTATGAGACGACATCAGGTGCGATCCCCGAATCTAGTAGGATTTCGAAAAAGGAAACGGCAGCGTCGACATCGGCCCGAGATGCATGATAGCCAAGGACGAGGTTGAAAGCCTTCAAGTCTGGTTGCCGGATGCTGCTCATCATACGAAAGCAACTCTCTACTCCGTCCGCATCGTTCGTATTGATGTAAGCCGAGAGCAAAACCTCCAGCGCATCGACGTCCTTCTCAGCCGAGTCGCCAAACAGTTTCCGGAGCGATTCGAGCGTCTTTTCGACATCCCCCTGATACGCATAGATCTTGCACATAGAGAGCTTGTCCTGCTTGGTCGGACCATATCTGGCAACGATACTGGCCCATACCAACTCGGCCTTCTCCTCCATTCCCTGCCTTCCGTAGATCTCCAAACCTCTCGATAGGGCTTTATGCGGCAGCAAGGGTTTCTCCACCGTCAACCGAAGGAATAGCTGGTCCGCATTTTCGAGCGCGTTCTTGCGAGCCAAAGCTGCACACAACTTCGAGACGGGTTCCGCGCGCAGATCGACGCCGGACTGGACCAGTTTCTCGTATACAGCAAAGGCATCTTCCGTTCTCGACTCGTCTCGTAACAGGGAATTGAGCATTATGCGACTCATCACGAGGACCGGTCCGCCCTTGTCTCGTTCTCGGTACCTCTCCTCCAGCGATGAGATCCACTGGACAGGGTCGTCGATCTTGTTGAACGCTTCTGAAAAAGCCGAGACGAGTTCCGGATGCTGCTTGTCTGTTTCCTTTTGATGATCGAGGAGTTTTCTGACTTTGTCCGTCGTACTGACCAACTCGACGAGATCGCCCAATCGGTCGTTGCGACTCAGCATCGTCGTGTATTCGCGGAAGAGCGGGAGAAGGTCGTGAACCATGTTGCCGACTTCCAGGTACCCGTTGATCGCCGCTCCAAACTTCCATCTGGCCTTCTCCCACTCCTTCAGATGCGCATGGGCCAGACCTCGAAGGGCACGGGCCGAGATGGAATATCCGTCGACGCGATCCGTCTTCAAGTCCTCTATCACCGATGCGTGGGCGAACATCTCGTCCAACCTCGATCCGAGCCATTGCCACTCGTCCTCTGAGGCCTGTTGCATCCACAGTACCGACAGATGGAACAGGATTTTCCGCTGTGCCAGTTGCGAGGACGAAGATAGTGTGCCATCCATCTCGTCTATGAAGTGCTGTGGCGAGGCGATAGTCTTCAGCTTGAAAGGCAATTTGGACCATGGTGGACGAGCGGCGGGTTGATGCAGTCGACGGGACTTGCGACGTGTGGTGGAGTAGGTGGAGGGAGGTGGGGGAG